>JAVIAB010000124.1:30596385-30853214 GCA_032433765.1 Megaustenia siamemsis
GTCTTGTTCGTCTGAACTAGCAAAGAACATTCTACAATAAAACTGTGTCAGGAGCAAGTAGCAGAGGTAAGATAACACCAAAGGACAGACAGACAGACATCTACTTTGTTCTAATAATGACAGTTAGACAGAAAAGGGGCGGCTGGCTAAGTCTGTCAGGGTGCCTCAATGATTTCCATATTATGGAAAGAAGAAGGAAAATCAGAAGAAGAGGAAGGGGCGTATATTTCACGTATATTGCAGCAGCAAACGTTATTTATTTTCAGGCTGATTAAACTTAAAACTAGTAAAGGTCAATGGGCAACACACATTCCGTCTAGTCTGTTCTCTTCGCCAAAATGTTGGCGTTCTATAAAGTGACATAGACGGACGGAAGTGAAGACTCTACAACCCAACACGTAAAGTCTGTTGAAGATACTTTAATCTCCGCTCTTCTATCTTGAAAGGTTGAAAAGCAGACACGTCCGTCCATGTTTGCACAGCGGCAAGTGTAAGGGATTAGACTCAAGGTTGACCTGAAAGGTAAGGTGCGAGCTAATTATCCGAGCGCCGGGTGATAATATAGAGGAAGAATATGAAGAACTGACGTTGATTATAACAAAGACCGAAGAATCAATTTTACACTTTTAGTTCTCTGTTTAAAATGAACAAATATAATTGAGTTTAGCAGAATATCTGTAAGCCACTCTTTTCTTTGTGAAATAGAAACAAATGGAAATGTTGAAGGCGCGATGTGAATGCAAACTCTTCATTTAAAGCTTTGCAGCGGCAGGTGGCAATCTTATCAACAAAAGCCCACCCCCCACGTCGATTGTTTTAGCCCCTTAACTTTCTTGTCACTCTAACCCTGGATCATAACGCTTACGTGTCTTTTTCCGGCTATATTCTTGGCCTGAAAGCGCATGAAACATTCTGATTTAACTACTAGCCTATGTTGGTTTAAACTGCAGCCTGCATGAGGCTAACTGATCGAATTAAGTCATTTCTATACCTGACGGAATTAAGTCATTTCTATACAGAGTCAAGTCATTTCTCAACTTGGCGGAATCAAGTAATTTCTCTACCTGTGTAAATGAAGCATCCCTTGGCGGAGAGATGAATTCCAGAATCAGAAAAGCAGCTTCGACATTTGGTAACTGAAATAGAGCATGGCCATCACCAAACTAACACTCAGGACTAGTCTTTTAATTGACCAAAGTTGTGTTCTTAGTACACTTTTATACGGATCAGAAACTTGGACTACCTATGCAGGGTAGGAGAAAGGGTTAAATAAATTTCATGTACGTTGTCTTCGCAAGATAATGAGCATCAAATGGCAGGACAAAGTAACTAACTCTTAAGTCCTGCATCGAGCCAAACTCCCATCCATCATGGCGACACTTAGGAGTTGAAGACTAAGGTAGCTGGGTCACATAAGAAGTATGAAAAACTATCGTATTCCCAAACAATTATTGTATGGTGAACTTATGGGCAGAAAGAGACCAAAGGACAAAGCAGTACTGAGATATAAGGATGTTTGTAGGGTGAAGTGAATTGAATATACTCTCTATCGACGAACATACTGGGAAAGTCTAATATCAGATCGTAGCACAAGGAGAACAAAAGAATATAAAAAAAACAACAACAGCACAGCAACATTCGAGGAAGCAATGATGTCAAATTCAGAAGAAAAAAGGCGCAGGGGAAAGGAAATGAGATTAAGCACCACAAAAATAACCTGTTCATTCTGTAGGTTTTCATTCAATTTGTTTATCAAATTTTGGTAGATCTAATCACGGAAGAAGCTGTTCAGTAAAAGACAAGAGTATATGATCAAACTACTGACTATTCATTCAGTGTTTGGTGAACTGGACTACAAAGGATAAGAGGTAGGGTTCGATCCCAAACGACGACTTCCGATTCACCCAGCATTTAATGGGTACTGGATTTTTTTCTGGAAAGTAAAGCGGCAAGGGGCATAATACCGACCACATTACCCCAAAAATCATGTGCCGAAGGTTTGTAAAATTGATGGTCACTAACACATATTCGCTATATGCACTTGGCGTGACTGGGGTACTTTACTTTTTTTTAATATGACCAAACTACTGACTATTCATGATTACTTGCTACCAGCCGTCTGTCAAGACACCAAGGACCATGCAACTAACTTGTATATACATTTCACAAGACTCCCTTAAAAACAAACCCTCCTTATTGACCGCTTGTGCTCCACAAAATCTATGCACAATCTACAACAGTGTATGCGTTTTGTTGGACAGTTCTGACCAAACAGAGCACAGCTGTCCCTACTCAACAAACAAATTAGTGACTGGGAAACCCCCAAACCGAGGCAAATATGGCTGCACTGCTTTAAGAAATCGCACACTTTCTGTCACCGGTACAAAAGTAGCTCTATCTGGTGTTCACATCCTCATTTTGAATAGCACGAGGTTGGCAAGTCAACTTGACATCTTGAAAAAACTAACAAATATTTTGTTACTGGCGACCAGTGTATTTTAAATGGTTTCATCACTTTATGACAACTACTACATTCACCTGTGGATTATTTGTCTTTTTTGTTGTATTGATTTAAATATGACATTTATAGCAGTTATTGTGTATTGTTTATATTTAAAACAAGAATTCATTTGTATATAAACATGTATGTTAAATATGTTATAAAAATGTATGTTTATGTAAACTTTACAAATCTTAAAATGAAGCTATTACAACGGAATAATGCAGGCAATAAACTCGAAACTACAGATTGGCTGATTTAAACTCCACAAATTACGAAATAATTTCTAATGCCATCTTTATATATAAGTAAAAGTAAAGTGCCCCGTCACGCCAAGTGGCGTATAGGGAATATGGTATTAGTAAAGTAAAGTAAAGTACCCCGTCACGCCAAGTGGCGTATATGGAAATTTGGTGTTAGTGACCCTATATTTTACAGACCTTCACCACATGATTTTTGGGGTAATGTGGTCAGTATTACGCCCGTGCTGCTTTACTTTCACAGAAAAAATTCGGTACCCATTTAAGGCTGTGAACCAGAAGCCGTCGGTTGGGATCGAACTCTACCCCTGTCCGTGGTAGTCCGACTCACACTGAACTATCGCGGCTCGAATATGGTGTTAGTGACCATAAATTTTACAAATATTCAGCACATGATTTTTGATGTAATGTGGTCGGTATTACGCCCGTGCCGCTTTACTTTCCCAGAAAAAAATCCGATACCGGTATAGATTTCAACCTATCTTAACATATCTCGGGGTCAACCATCCGGGTAGTTTATGTGCACTGGTGGGAGTGGCATAGGTCTGCATAACAATGGGTCTGTGAGAAGGGAGCTCAAATAAAAGTGTTTTTCTTTCTCTTCTAACATAATTAGAAGTAAAATTATAAATGAACAAATCAGACGGAATATGATATGTTAATCTCATCCTGTGTAGAGAATTGGGGATAAGTCAAATATTGTCGTTTTGTGATCTTTCTCTGAGATGCCTTCCTGTGTAGAAAATTGGGGATACGTCAATTATTGTCGTTTTGTGATCTTTCTCTGAGATGCCTTCCTGTGTAGAGAATTGGGGATAAGTCAATTATTGCCGTTTTGTGATCTTTCTCTGATATGCCTTCCTGTGTAGAGAATTGGGGATAAGTCAATTATTGCCGTTTTGTGATCTTTCTCTGAGATGCCTTCCTGTGTAGAGAATTGGGGATAAGTCAATTATTGCCGTTTTGTGATCTTTCTCTGAGATGCCTTCCTGTGTAGAGAATTGGGATAGGTCAATTATTGCCGTTTTGTGATCTTTCTCTGAGATGCCTTCCTGTGTAGAGAATTGGGGATAAGTCAATTATTGCCGTTTTGTGATCTTTCTCTGAGCACAGCCATGTCAGGCTCTCAGCGCATGCGTAGTTGGGTCAAAACAGGTCGCGCGATTGAACTAGGTCTTGGGGGCCTCAAAATATTCAAGGGGGTTTGTAAATATGCACTGAAGTTATAAGACAATAATGAGCTGGCCTCAAAACATTCAAGGGGGGTTTGTAAATATGCACTGAAGTTATAAGACAATAATGAAGCTGGCCTCAAAACATTCAAGGGGGTTTGTAAATATGCACTGAAGTTATAAGACAATAATGAAGCTGGCCTCAAAACATTCAAGGGGGTTTGTAAATATGCACTGAAGTTATAAGACAATAATGAAGCTGGCAAGCTAACAAATAAGGCATCAGTGGTCGCAAAGGTCAAGGTAAAGTACGAGACTGGGTCGGCGTCTTGGCACGCGAGTTTCACCCGTTTGTGCTCTGCCGCCTATCCAGAAGTGTTCTGAGACTTCTGGATAGTGTCGCTTCAAGAATCGAAACTCACGATGCGAGACGGCATTCCTCACATTTTCAGAGTTTTACCCTGGTACACATTTATGCCAGCGGCTGGATCGACCGCGGGGGTATTGTTTTTTACAACCACGAGTAAAATTCATACTGCTTCCAAGCGGAAATCGGATACGGGTTGTCCGAACGTCGGTAACCCAGTCGGGGGTTTTCCCAACTAGGCTACATGGTCGTAAAGTTAGATCTGACAAGAATGATTGAACTCTTTCTGTGATTATTTGAGAGAGAGAGAGGAGAGAGAGAGAGAGAGAGAGAGAGAGAGAGAGAGAGAGAGCGAGATTGATTGAGATACGGTAAATGAAAAGGGTGCAATTGTGAGATTTTGAGAATTGGAAGTCGAGCTTGGTACAGTTTGATTGAGACGACTTAGATTTCAAATCAAACAAACATTTATAAACAATCAGTGCACCAACTGCGACATTTGTTGTGAAGAACTGGGGGCACTTGTGGGTTTGTCCCGTATGAGAGCGATTCTTTTCGACAGTAATAATCATATGCAATGGAAATGGCAGGACAAAATCACTAACACGGAATTATGGAAATGTACCAGTCAAATACCAGTGGGTAAAGAGATGCAGCGAATACGATGGCGCTGGATAGGACACACACTACGGAAGCCGACTGAAAGTATTAACACAACAGACCATTTTCTAGAATCCCGAGGGGAAAATACAAAGAGGAAGACCAAGGAATTCTTGGAGATGATAGATAGAAGCAGAGATGAAGATGATGGGGAAGGCATGGAATGATCTTAAAAGAATAGAAAGAAACAGAACGACTTGGAAAGTGTTTGTTGAAGACCTATGCTCCACAGGGAGCTGAAAGGTAGAAGAAGCAGAATCATACGCAACTTCACTTATTGGAATTGTAACAAATTTACAAAACAAACAGAACATATGATGTATCAGGAGTTGTGTCACCCTGTTAACTTGTACTATCAGGAACTACATGTAGGTTGGATAAAGTGAGAGCACCTCGCAATGCAATCTCCGAGTAGATTCAAAGGCTGCTAGACGAGTTAAATAAAGACTTGGTGAAACTGAAGTGAAAACGGCGCATGGACAGACAGGGCGAATACAAGTAATTAAGATCAACGATGCTCTGTCGCAAGGAAGTGAAGTATTACACTTTATCGTACTCGATCGTCACATTTAAAGCGAGAGAGCCAGTGCACCTTCTGGATGTTCTTTTCCCTTCCAAACTTAGCGAGCCTGGTACCTGTTGTTATTGACAAGGTTGTTGTTTAATCGATAAGGGAACGTTATGCTCGGATTAACCATTCACACAATCGCCAAGCCACACGCGGTAACTAAGCAATTAACACTTCCGGGTCAATAAATGCTACTAATGATATACAACAAGTGAAATAGCTTTGAGAATAGCCATAATCTGCCTTATTTTATTTTGAATAGTTCAATACTTCCCTCTCTACTGACAGTTTTTTGAGTAGAAATATAAAATAAATTCGGAGGTTTTACTTAGTCCTGACAAGACAAGACGACCACTTTCTCCAATGTTGTCTCTCTTGAGCCAGCCGTCCAAGCTCACTCCAAGCTATCTTCCTTCAGTTCTTTATCAACCGTTCATGACCCTTCTCTTTTTGAAATTAGGATCTTCAGAAATACAAAATTATAAATTGAAATTAGGATCTTCAGAAATACAAAATTATAAATTGAAATTAGGATCTTCAGAAATACAAAATTATAAATTGAAATTAGGATCTTCAGAAATACAAAATTATAAATTGAAATTAGGATCTTCAGAAATACAAAATTATAAATTGAAATTAGGATCTTCAGAAATACAAAATTATAAATTGAAATTAGGATCTTCAGAAATACAAATTATAAATTGAAATTAGGATCTTCAGAAATACAAAATTATAATTGAAATTAGGATCTTCAGAAATACAAAATTATAAATTGAAATTAGGATCTTCAGAAATACAAAATTATAAATCAATATTTGTTTAAACTGTAAAAGATGGTATATTGAACTGGTCTTAGCGTCTTTCACCATACATTATTTTATCTCACTCATGTGTTCTCTCTCTCTCTCTCTCTCTCTCTCTCTCTCGCAATATATCACTGTTTTTTTCTGATGCGAAAAATAAAAGTTATGGTTACTGAATATAACAAACTGAATATTCGTTCTTGGCATTTCCTTGCAGAAATCATGGCAAGCAAATCTCCGTCTTCCCTTGTGGTAACTGTTATTATATCATTGCTTGCCCTTGGGGTGGGTCTTGTGATTGGATATTTGCTCCACCCATTTCACGAAACAGCTCCGGAACCTAAATTGATTGACGGATGGGCCAGTGACATCGATCACGAGATGACAGAGGAGAGACTGGCTGCTCTAGAGATATTGCGGAGCTGTGGGCAGTTAGCCCGAGAAAATGCCGTCATCAGCAAGTAAGTTGGACGTTTTCTGTAAACTTATGACTTTATTTTTCTTGCTCATTTAATTTGGTAGTCAGCTAAACACAAGATTACAATACTAATGTGTTTCTTCGTTCCTTCCTCGTTTGCCTTTCAGCGTCGAGGGATGATATAATTTGCATTTTTTTTGCTTTTCTGGTGTCCTCTCCTGTTGTTATGTTTTCTAGTATTTCTAATATTCCATCATAATAACACTGAATGTGTTTATGTTTTACTAAAGTTTAACAAGTAACCAATATTTAACATTTTGACCATAAGCCAAAGCTTATTTCGATCGAAAAGTAGTACGTGTTTATATTGATAAGTCCCATTAAGGAGTGCACAATTCTCTCTGTGACTTACAAGTGTTAATTAGGGACAAAAGCTACATCGAAGTTTGAACTTGATTACATTAAGTGGTAGTTTAACAATTCCCGTCGCGCCGTTTTGTGAAATTTTGCACATATAGAAGTATTGATAGACAATTGGTGGACTATGCGGAGACGGCACGAGGTCGTGATATAAAATACATTTAGAGTCCATGATTCAAAGCTATGCTGCTGTTAAAGATGTCCTAACAAAAATATGTCGAGAAACGCTACCGAGATGTCGTGATTTCATGATTAAAAAAAAAATGAAATTGCCTTTTTATTAGTGTCCTACCCCAACATTTCGAATGATCAATCATCCATCCTTCCTCCACCCTTTACCGGCAGACCCTGAGAATAGAATAATTGGCGTGAAGAATCTCAGACTTGGTGGTTTTATTCTTCATAACTGGTTGTCGCAACAAATTGATTGTTTCGCTAAATGTGACCCTTCTCTTGACGTCATATAGGCATTTGATTGAAAGCGAGATGGACGCGTGCAGGGCACTGACGTGTGACTTGACCTACCCGCGCACTTACGTCATCTACAAACTGAATGGAGAGACCGTGGACCTTGATGGACGTTTGGAAGAGAAGGCTTGGACCAGTGTTGGGTGGTCGGAAGCTTTCGTCGGTGAGTTGCCAACTTGCGTTTGTTTTTGTCAAAAAAGTTAAATATTTCCTGACATGATAATTTACTGCATGAAATAATAATCCATGCTTTGAAGATTTAGATGAACAGGTTTTAATGTGGATAAATAAAACTCTCTTGTCCACGTGGCACATTCCTTCATGTGCTGAAAGAGACCGAGCAATTATGAGTGTGCCCGAAGTGGTGTGATGTCTTTTCTAGAAACAATGAACAAAGAGAGTAAACCCTACATCCTTACTTGTATGCAAACAAAGTAGACATTGGCGACTCATTTGTAGAGACAGAGCTAAACTTTCTTATGTTTGCGCATGTAATTTTGGGGGCTTTACACTGGGAGCTACAAGAAACTAACCAGCTTTGGGAAAACTTGCTAATCTTTTCAACCATAGGTAAGGACAACGTTGGCTTTGTCTTCGAACACTTCTGTATAGGTGTCCAAACACAAATGGGTGAAAACTGACGTGCTAGTCGCCGATTCAAGTCTCGTACTTTAGTTTTTACATTGACTTTACTTATCATGGTGATTTAAAGCACAAGCTCCCGCCAGTCGAAAACCTGCAGCGAGAAATGTCAATGATTTAGCTACACCGAAATAGACAAGTGTCCAATTGGTTTGTATATCTTACCTGCTGTTAATGGGGAAATCGTTTCATGATTGGGCCAAGGAATTAAAAACTAATCACGTGAGAGCTCTAATTAACCACGTGACTTTCATGCCACGGCCTTTCGTTAAAGTAGGCCTCAGGGAATGGTTAAATTATTATAATAATTTTTTTTAGTGAAAGAGATAAGGCAGCAGAGTAAACTTAGATCAGTGCTTGCCCTGGATTTACATTTTTTTTTGTTTCATTAATCCCTTTCATTAATCCGTTTCATTAATCCGTTTCATTAATCTCCGTCAGGTCTTCATTCTGTACGACCTCTTCGTGTTTTCGTTACATTTGTAGCTCTATTTTTTTTTTCTGGCTTATGTTAAATCGTATTCTTTTAACACAAATTTAAATAAACCATATAGCTATGCCGCTGTTTAAAATAATATATGATTGTCTGGTGGTGGTTGGTTGCGTTCGCCCGATGACTAAAGTATTCTAGAGTATTCGTAGACTGTAGAATTCCTCTTCGTTATACGTCCTTAAAAGGGCGTTAGGTGGACGTGTCTGCGTTGTGTTGTGGATTGCAGTATAAACTGTTATATTTGCGCCTTTCGGCCCAACACATCCGACTTCAGGACGATATTTTTGAGTACCGGGTTGTCTTCCCTCTTCGATCCCTGCTCGCTTGGCCAGACTAGACAGGTTAGTCTGTTACTAGAGGCACCACGGAGAGGTGGAGCAGGGTCTGGATGGTTTTCGTTCACCGATCCTGGCGCAAGCCATCAGCTGTGGGTCGCTGACAACTTCCAACTCTGGTGCTGGGAGGCGCGCCTTTGCCTCCAAATGATTGTCTAAGTTTCGTTTGGGATGTAATTCATCATTGATGACCAACTTAAATAAAAGAACGTTTAAAGATTGTTTTGGTAACTGTGACTAAAAGTCGCCCGTATGCAATAAGTGTACCTTCAGTTTATTTATTTTGATATAATTGTAATTTCACAGTATTTTAGAATCGTAGCCATGAACTTGATATATTTTTGTTATTACTCTTCTAAGATATCCAAGGTCGAGGGTTCGATAAGCCTCGGCTAGAGACTAGAGTCAAGATGCGTTACGATGACAACTTCCTGTATGTGGGCGTGTTCTTGGAGGAGCCTGATGTGTGGGCTAATGTTACTTTGCATGATGGGACAGGTAGGTTGTAGGGATAGAAATATAGAAGATAGTTTAAAGAATGTAGTTTCATAACAAGAATTATATACCAACTACGTGATTAGATACACGAAGTGGGTCTGATCATTTGACGAAGATTGACGTTTAGATGAAAGTGTTAAGAGAGAGAGAGAGAGAGAGAGAGAGAGAGAGAGAGAGAGAGAGCGAAGTAAGACCAACGGGGAAAAAATATAGTTCGGAGAATGGAATCAAGAGATCGATCAATTATTTAGTCAGGATGTACTAACAAGGTAAAAGGTAGGAAAGGCTGCATGTTCAGTACAGTCAACAATATATGCAGAAGCTGGTATCAGAGGCGACACAGATTTCGGGAAAGTTTAAGTAGAGAAATAACGGTCACTTTACCTCAAAATCGGCACGGCGTAATACCGACCACATTACCCCAAAAATCATGTGCCGAAGATCTGTAAAATTTATGGTCACTAACACCATATTCCCTATACGCCACTTGGCGTGACGGGGGTACTTACCTCAAAATGTGAATTTTTACAATATGTTATAATCGTGGCCTTGAGCTTAATACATTTTCTAATTAACATTACTCTTGTAAGACATACAAGACCACTGGTTGGACAAACCTGGGCTGGAAGTTAGAATCAAGAGGCACTACGATGACAACTTACTGTGCAGAGGCCGGTACTAGACACGACACACAGATTTCGGGAAAGTTTAAGTAGAGAAATACCGGTCACTTTACCTCTTATATGACCCTTTGTGTCTTGTCAGGCAGTCTAGTGGAGGTATTTGTGTATTTTTGTTAGGTTTTGTTTTTGTCGAACAGCTTCTCTCGTGACTAATTCTACCAATGTTTGACAAACACACGCGGCCACGGAATGAACAAGTCAGGCCCACTAATCCACAGGGTTTTCCATCCTTTTTCATGAGTCTTTTCTCTTCTAAGACCTTACCTCTAACCGTGAAGGATAAGTACGATGATGACACCTTCCTCCTCTGCTGAATTACATGGTATGGAAATGTTGACATTTGTATTTTGGACGAGCATCGTAAATGCTGATAGGAAGCTGTCTGAGAGTGATAATAAATGTAGCAAGACAGGATACCGACGAAGAACATAAACATGAAAGGCCTATTAGACGCCCACAACAATTCTGAATTACATCCACCAGAAGTTAATTAAACGATTGCAGCATATAACACCCCCGTCAGCAAATAACTTTCGACTAAATATAATAAAAGAGAAAAGAGACGACTTTATAACATATATATTAGCGAACTTGTACTTAAATTTATACGATATAAATTAGTATGAATAAATCAAACTGCAGAAACATCAAGAATACTCGTTTGCCCTCGACGCTGTATAACATAAGAGAATTGTGAAAAGCATGTATTTTGTTATCATCAATGCAATAATTAATTGTAATCGCTTCTCAAATGTTAAACAACATTCATACCCTGCAGAAACTTACCGAGATGGCGTGTCTAAACGTCTACCCCAGGACAGAGAGAACTCGGATTCAAAACGCAAAAGATGCGGTGGTGATTTGTCAAAAATAGGAAACATTAATCCGTGGTTTCTTCATGGATAAGCTGCGATAGCTCAGTGGTTAGTGAACTGGACTGCAAAGGACAAGAGGTAGGGTGCGATCCCAACCGACGGCTTCCGGTTCACCCAGCCTTTAATGGGTACCGCATTTTTTTCTGGGAAAAGTAAAGCGGCGCGGGCGTAATACCGACCACATTACCTAAAAAATCACGTGCCGAAGTTCTGTAAAATTTATGGTCACTAACACCATATTCCCTATACGCCACTTGGCGTGACGGGAATACTTTACTTTTTTTTTTTCTACTTCTTCATGGCGTTATCCTCCCCTGATCTCTTAGGTAGCGAGATCCAATGTCTAGCCCTCTCGGATAACGGCAGTAAACAGAAGGTCCGGTGAGCACTCGCGCACGTTAAAGGTCCCTTGGCAGTTAACGTCGAAAAGAGTAGGCCATAAATATGGTCGCTGCCCGGGCATAATTGTCAACAAAAACTGACATATACCGTGGATCCCAGGACGACCCACGGAGTTCGTGCACAAATGTCAGGATTCTCCTCGGATTTTCTCAGGATTCTAGAGGGGGTGTCGGTGCACCTATGGATTTGTCTGGTGTGCAGAGATGATGGGTCTAACAACAAACAAACCCATCATATCACTTTGATGATTGTTTCAAATACAGAGCTCATTTGTCAAGGACATTTGTGTTACTAAGTTTCCAGCAGTTCTCAGCCGGTGGTTTGCACTGCTCATTGTTTTATAGAAGTACAGCCACAGGAAGATGCGGGTCCTTAAGTGTTGACCTGGAGTAGGGCACACACCCCCCCCCCCCTCCCCTACTTCCCCTTGTAAAAAATAACATAAAATAAAAAAATATATATATTTTGAAAACCACTCTATTGAGAGAGCAATAATTCTGACAGATGTTAGGGACAGAGAAGAGCACACCCGTTTCATACGCTACCCCCCCCCCCCCCCCAGGTTAGTAGAGATATTAAGTTCATATTTCTAATATTTTGATATCGAAGCTCCACATTTTCTTTGTCATGTTCATTGTTATTCGTGACTATTTATAAATATGTTGTTATATCCTTTCTTCACAGTTTACCAAGACAACTCCTTTCAGGTAAGAGTTTACACCTGCCGTTTTATTTAATGTTTTGACACTTTCATCTCTGTGTACTCTGTAGTTACGTTGTTAGAATACTATGACGTTTTACACAAAAGTTCAGATGTTCTTCTTCCGGGTTCATCACTCAATTAGATTCTCAATTTGATCGAGAACGTTTTTGATGTCTTTATCGATTTATTTTTTTTCCAGACCAGCCTTAGAACTTTAAGAGTGGAACTTTTCTCTCAAAATCTTTAGAGTCAGTCTATGTCAAAAATAGATGTGAAATGAATTGAGTTATTGAGTTATTTGCGGGTCATCATCGTTGCACTCTGAACATGTCCATAGGTGCTCAGATCCCCTCCTCAGCAATTCCCGCAGTGTCCAGCGACTGACGACTCCAGTTCTATGTTGGTTGATAAGTCTTCTTACACGGCCACTAAGTTTCTCATTTCTGGCTGTGCCCATCTTAACTCCCATTTCCATCATCCGAAGAAGTGACGTGGATCTGTGTTTGTCGAAGTCCTGTGCTCTTCCCACATCTCGGAGGGCATTGATGATGTCCGCCCGATCCATTGGTTGCCCGTCCTCAACGACAGCGCAGCTAGCCAACCTTTCCGCTCTTTCATTTCCTCGTACCCCCCGCATGTCCAGGGACATAGACAAAGGTGACCTTACGTATTTTGGATTTCTGCAACGACTCTACCCATTGCATGCGTACAGAGTGAAATGAAGGCATTAAAGAAAGATGAACCGCCTATATCAGTATATGAAGTACGAACAAGCACGGCACAAAAGACATTACATTATATTCAAAGTACAACGTAATTCAACGAGCGTCAAAGTTAAAATAAATAAAGAATCCAATAAAAGTGTCTCATTACACAACATGATGTGGGTATCTTTTACTTTGTAATTTGAACTTGGTGTAGTGGGTCTCCTGCAGCAGCTATACTTGATATATGTTCAACGTTAGTGGTAACAAATGTCATATTATTTGATCACAATACACCCCGTTCTGCAGCACCTTTTCTTTAAGGCACAGATTAAACGTGCTACCATTTTTTTTTTCAATCTTTAATTTTTTATGTGTAAAAGTTGTTCCGATAACAGTAAGTCACAGGAAAGACAAGTTTGCTTATAAACAACTCTGATATAAAGAAATATAAATTCAAATCAATTGTTCAAAAACATTCCCGAAATAAATGCAGACTCGAGTCAGATTCACTGGACCAGTGCACACCATACGCAGTTTGTGTTTGTTAAGTGAATACTGAAAAACAGGACAATTCCGTTCTTTTTCTAATTGAAAATTTCATATGTTGAAGTAACCCCTTTCTCCCACCCCCACCCCCCTTTTCCTCCTGACTAAAAATAAAAACATGGCGTGGAAACTGGTCTTGTCTGCTGATTGCTCTCGCAAGCCGCCGAAACTGTTTAACATCTAAAAAGGACCAAATGTCTACCAGATATCTGGATCTTCGGACAGAACAAGATGGCAGAGCTAAGAAATGTAATGAAAATGTAATTCTAATGTTACACGTAGAATCTTAGCTCAGAGAGAGTCCAAATGTTACACATTTCAGCTTTAGTTCATTGAGTTCAAGCGTTGTATGTTAGTTCAATGCGTAACGCGATACACCCATGTGTCAACTTATTTGCAAGAGAGGAGAAAAAGATCGCATATTATATCTCCCCTTAACGCTGAGATTCTTTACTGCAATCTGTTCTGATCCATCTGTGTACACGAATCCATAGGTCTTGTTACCCAAGTTCTTCATCCAGGAAGCTGAGAGTTATTGTTTTTCACTGTAGTCTATTGGGAGCCGCGATAGCTCAGTGGTTAGTGAACTGGACTACAAAGGACAAGGGGTAGGGTTCGATCCCAACCGACGGCTTCCGGGTTCACCCAGCCTTTAATGGGTACCGGATTTTTTTCTGGGAAAGTATAGCGGCACGGGCGTAATACCTACCACACTGCCCAAAAATCATGTGCCGAAGGTCTGTAAAATTGATGGTCACTAACACCATATTCCCTATACGCCACTTGGCGTGACGGGACTACTTTACTTTTTTTTTTTTTTAACGCTGAAAGACAAATCAAAAAGAAGAAAATAAACGTATTGAGACCATTAGTGACTTTGACAGCAAAGAAAATGCTAATTAGGAAAAAAAAAGAACTAAGATATACACGTTATGATAGCAGAAAAAGCAATTTTATAGTCTTCCTAGGTGTATAATGTAATTTTTGTTTTGTTTTTAGAGGTGTCAGGTCGGGTAATGTTACCTGCTACTGTATGCAGTAGACAGTACAATCTGCGGCTGCCCTGCTGCCTTGCAGTATGCTCAGGAGAGTAAAAGGCTAATGGAGGGTACCCTGAAGTAAAATAACCCCACTGCCGTATGTGTGAGACTTTTTAGTCAAAGGCTTGCCGAGCCAACCGTAAACAAATCGACGGGAGGCAACAGAAAACCACCGCCGTAATTTCTTTGTACAATCATGAACCGCCACAATAATAAAGTTCACGACAACAACGTTAAGCAGGATTCCAATAAAATACCCTCGTTCGGTAGGTGACATCATGTGCTACAGGTGATACCCGATCATCATCAAGCTACTGTAAGCAAAATAAAAATAAAACAGACAGAAGGTAGGTACTTGGAATGTGAGAACAATCAGGTAGAAAGGAAAACTGGAAAACATCAAATAGGAAATGACAAGGATGAGTTTACATTTATTGGGACTGTGTGAAATGAGATACACTGGATCAGGGGAGATATATTCTGATGAATATAAAATAATATATTCTGGAGGTACTAAACACCAAATGGGAGTAGGTATCATCTTGGATGCACAAAGAGCAAGAACAGTGAAAGGCTTTTCGGCAATATATGAGTCATTTTAGTGAAACTGAATGGAAAGCCAATAAATAGTAATCCCATACAAGTTTATGCACCAACAGCAGCCTGTCTAGCGGAAACAATTGATAAATTTTACGACGAGTTTAATACATTATAGTGACAGAAATTTAAAAAAATGACTCAGCCTTAATAACAAAAAGACAGAAGTAATGGTAACAACAAGAAAAAGACATCACCTCAGTGCAAAATAAAGACAGGTGGAACAAAATTAAAACAGGTAAATGAATTTAAATATTTGGGAACATCGTTAACCTCAGATGGTAGATGTACAACATAGGTGAGATGCATAATGGCTCAGACAAAAGCAGCTTTCCAAAAAATGAGGAAGATACTGTGCAATCCATTTTTTGACAATAGAAACCAGAAAAAGAGTTCTTAAATATTATGTATACCCAGTCTTAACATATGGATGTGAATTATGAACAATCAGACAACAGACAAGAAAATCACTGGAGGCTGTAAAAATGTGATTTACAGAAGAATGTTGAGAGTACCATGGACAGCTAAGAGGAGTAATGGAGATGTTCTGAAAGAGGCCAAAGCAACAAGAGAGTTAATTTCCAATATTAGGAAGAAACAATCGTAATTTTTTGGCCATGTAATGAGAAGGGAACAGCTAGGATATATCGTAACAACTGTAAAAATCGAAGGACGAAGAGATAGAGGGAAGCAAAGAGAAAAGATACCAGACAGCTTATGACAATGGCTTGGCAGAAGGTCAACAACGGAAATATTCCTGGTTGCAGTTTCCTCATATTCCAAGTCCGGTTTGTTGCAGGAGCTACTGAGTTCAGTGCTCTGTGCACACCGTGAGCTGTGTGTTTTATCCGTTTTGATCATGTCTGATATTCCAATTGTTTACGATGAATGCTGATATCCGATGCTGGCTGTGTTCACTTTCTGTGCGGTTTCGCCTTATGTCTTTTGGTGTGTGCTGAGACTACTATGATGGGGACTACAGCTACCTTTCTTTGTTTGGGAGATGAGTTAGCAATTCGGATGATTCCACTGGCACGGGCGGTTGAGCAATTATGGATTTTAATTCGTTTGCAGTGATATCGGGGCCTTCCATAACCAAATAACCAAATAACACTCAGTCACACGTACACACAAATAAATAAGCGTGTATATGGCATATATAATACGTATACAGTTCTTTGTAAATTTTCATACTGCATATCTTATTTTGTTCTAGCTTCTAGTGGACACAAGACAAAGCAACGTCAAGTAAGTCTGTCTATAAAGTCTGTCTGTAAAGTCTGTCTGTAAAGTCTGTCTGCAAAGTCTGACTATAAAGTATGTCTATAAAGTCTGTCTATAAAGTCTGTCTATAAAGTATGTATATAAAGTATGTCTATAAAGTCTGTCTATAAAGTCTGTCTATAAAGTATGTCTATAAAGTATGTCTATAAAGTCTGTATGAAAAGTAAAATGGAGAGTAAAGTTCCCCCCCAAAAAGCGCAAAGATTTCAAATTTAAACAAAATTTGGCTCAATTTTCTTACTACAGGGAACACAGTTAACTGAAGTTATATCTATCTTTCGTTCTCCTTAAGTGTTGTCTCTATCTGCAATGCAGTTTCCTGTATAATTTTAATTTGTTAATTCTTACAGTGACCCATAGAGTTTTGTCTGTAGTGTTGTACCTATGGGCGAATGGGTTTTCCTCAGTCTACTATATTCAGTACAGTCTTGAAGTACGTGTTCAGAAGTCTGGGGCGCCTGTCCTCATGTACATGTGGCTGAGGTGCCGATCTTGAATTGTGTTTACATGTGACTGTGGAGTCGATTGTGCCCTGTTTTGAGGCGTATAATGATAACTTGTTCTCATCTTTACAGATTATGACATTATTTGAAGTTAACTCATTGGCGTGAAGGACAAGATAGAACAAAAGTTACATTATAATGTGATCAAAGAAAGTTATCACCTCACGAACACTTTCTTTGCTGTTTTAGAAATGTGACAGCGATGGTATCTTCTAATCCGCTCCATTTTAAAATGGGGTAACGACTGAGAGGGGTTTAAGTTTAATCAGTGTACATGTTCTACTTTGTTAGTTTATGAATTTGAAACGTTTATTTATTTATTTTTTTTTTGGAGATGTTGCTTTACAGAAGATATATTCAAAATATTGTTTAAAATGTCACTTCTATGAGCTGAAGATGTTTTGTTCTCATCTAACAATTTAAGTTCTTGCTTCTTCAGCTAAACACACAAGTGTCGTTTACAACTTTAGGGGAAGTGAATGATTACAATTTGTTGCAGTAAGCCACAGTAAACATTAAAGAGAACTGGTTTCTAAACACCATTATACAGAGCTATAATAAAAATTATATGTCCATTCAAAAGACACAGCAGCCTGGAAAGAACAATAATGGAAGGCATGGTTCCTAGGCGACGTTTCAGAGGCAGGCTAGGAAGAAGTTGATTTAAAGACATCAAGGAGACCCTGAACATGACAACAGAGGAAGTGGGAGATCAGGTTAGAGACAAAGATTCTTTCTGAAGGGCTGAAGTGAATGTGACGTTCTGTGGGAGATCAGGTTAGAGACAAAGATTCTTTCTGAAGGGCTGAAGTGAATGTGACGTTCTGTGGGAGATCTGGCTAGAGACAGAGATTCTTTCTGAAGGGCTGAAGTGAATGCAACGTTCTGTGGGAGATCTGGCTAGAGACAGAGATTCTTTCAGACGGGCTGAAGGGAATGCAACGTTCTGTGGGAAATTTGGCTAGAGACAGATTCTTTCAGACGGGCTGAAGTGAATGCAACGCTCTACAAAGGACATACGACCTAATGATCAAGTTACCGAATTTGGAAGTGAAGAGACTTTCCCCCTCAACCCAACGAGCCATGTATCTTTTTGTTTTTCCAGCTGGGTCGACTGTCAGGCTTGGATGAAACCCTGATAAATATATCGCCTAGTCAGCACGCTAACCACCTCGCTACGGACACTCTCACAACTAACCTCACATGCACTAATAGGGAGCTGGGTGGTATAGTGGTAAGACGGTGGTCCCTGGACAAGAAAGTGACGGGATTTTTCTCTTCGAATCCGTACTTTTCTCATAGGATTATCCTTCCCTGATCTCTGGCAGATACGATGCACGCTCTGTGTAGGGAGATCCAATGCCTTCTCTGTGTAGGGAGATCTGATGCTCTCTCTGTGTAGGGAGATCCTATGTTCTTTCTGTAGGGTGATCCGATGCACGCTCTGTGTGGGGAGATCCGATGCATGCTCTGTGAAGGGAGATCCGATGCCCTCTCTGTGAAGGGAGATCCGAAGCCCTCTCTGTGAAGGGAGATCCGATGCCCTCTTTGTGAAGGGAGATCCGATGCCCGCTCTGCTAAAAACTCTGCTCAGAGATCCCGAGTTGACTCTGTGCCCGTGAGCAGTTTAAAGTCCTAAAAGGTTAAACATCAGGAAGACTTGGCAAAAGTGATTTGAGATAACTACACAGCATAAGGTATTCTGTAGATTTACAGTAAACCAATGATGAATAGTGTGTACTAGACTTGGGGCACTCTGCGAAGGAGGAACTTTGCTTTTGCCCTATAAGGCGCATAAACTAATGGTTCGTTTTGGTTCGTGGCGAAGGAAAAGAAGACTTCAACAAAAACAACCACTCTTTGGCCTTTGTACATGACTGACTGAACACAATTTGCGACTTAATAAACACAAATATAGATAAATACGAGAGAAAACTAATACGACGATTTAAACAATTGATGTTAAATCACCAAAGATACCAGGACTGTGTAAATATATCTGGCTCCCTGATAATTGTCAAAGTTAAAGTAGACTTGCTTCCGATCGTTATAACTCAGTAGTAGTTCTTTGAAATAGATGGCCTAAAGTTGTAGTACGCCAAAGTTGGACCGGAGCCTGTTTCACCCACGGAAGCTGGGAATTGAAGAAAGTCATTCGAGTCTCTTTGATGTCACCTCTTCTGTATTTAAAGATGAACGGCCCACATCAAAGCCGGGGTAGATCCGTTGTTGGTGAAGAAGAAAATAAATATAAAATGGTAGTGAGCAGCTAGGAAATACAAGACAAACTACGTTTCGGCGAAAACCTTCATCAGGTACAACACACTAGACACGTTAATCACAAGATTGCGAGTTAGAAACAAGTGCAACGTGTCAAATACTTGGGCAGCATAATAACATTAGATGGAGGATGCACCACAGAAATAAAAAGCAGAATTGCTCAGGCCAGAATAGCATTTTAGAAAATGAAAAACGTCTTATGCAACAAGTCTATGCCAATATATGTGAGAAAGATCGGTGCATATAGAACCAATTCTGACCTATGAACGCAAATCATGGATAGTAGACAAACAAATGAAAAAGACGATCGTGAGGCCACAGAGATGGGATTTCTCAGAAGAATGTTGAAAGTTCAGTGGACAGCTAAAAAGACCAATGAGGAAGTTCTCAAAGAGGCCAACACAAAAAGGGAGCTCTTAAAAAACATCAGAAAGAAACAATCAACATTTTTCGGGCACACCATGAGAAGAGGAAAGCTGGAAAACCTGGTTATATCTGGCAAAATACAGGGAAAGAGAGATTGCGGACGATAAAGAGAGAAGATACTACATAGATTGGTGTTATGGCATGGACAAACAGTCAACAACAGAATTGATACGATGCACGGTGGATAGAAAAATGTGGAAGGACATGATCGCCTACGCCAACCGGTATGGCACATGATGATACGTGCTTATCTCCTGATATTAATGAACTGGTCTACTATGGACAAGTTGAATATTTTCCATGTCCGATCAGCTTCTAGGTTCATGGTACCGATACTACCACAGATGTCTAATCAACATTTATAATCACGATGTATGTATGCAAAGATATCAGATGTATGATATAATATGTTCAAAATTTTTCTTCATCTAAGAAGTTTCACTAATGGAACTGGCCGACCTAAAATGTGAAAGATTCATAGATATAAAGATGTAAAAGTAAATGATGATCTTAAAGTGTTATGGTCTACAACGTACTTAGCAAGTAGAATTCCTTGAAGATAGTTTAGTAGGATTTAGTATTTGGATTTAGGAAAAATAGCAGGACAAAACAAGCCATATTCTGCATGAGAACATTAATCGAAAAGTACACAGAATTAAACAAACCAATATATGCCTGCTTCATAGACTACACCAAAGCTTTTGATAGAGTACACCACAAACAACTTATAGAATACCTAAAAGAGATACATCTAGATGACATGAACATACAACTAATATGTAATCTATACTGGGAGCAAACTGCAATAATAAAATATAACAAAGAGAACTCTACACCTATTGACATAAAAAGAGGAGTAAGACAAGGATACATCCTATTACCAAGCTTGTTCAATCTATACACTAAGCAAATCTTTAATTAAAAATATCATAGAGATGCCAGGCCTACAAATTAATGGAAAGATAATCAATAACCTAAGATATGCTGACGATACTGTACTACTAGCAGAAAATCCTAAAGATCTACAACAATTACTTAATGTAATAAACATGACAAGCAAAAAATATGGATTAGATATGAATAGCAAAAAGACAAAAACTATGATCATAAACAAAGGAAATACTCAAAACCCACAAATGGATATCAAAATTGAAGGAATAGACCTGGAGACAGTTCAGAACTACAACTACCTTGGACACACTATAACCAGTGATGGAAAATGTACAACTGAAATAAACAAAAGAATCACCATCATCATCATCATGTGCCATACCGGTTGGCGTAAGCGATCATGTCCTTCCACAATGCTCTATCTACAGTGCATCGTATGAGTTCTGTTGTTGACTGTTTTCCATGCCATAAGACTAAGCTATCCAGTATTTTCTCTCTTTGTCGTCCGCTATCTCTTTTTCCTTTTATTTTGCCAGTTGTAACCAAGTATTCCAAATTTCCTCTTCTCGTGATGTGCCCAAAAAATGTTGATTGCTTCTTTCTGATGTTTTTTAAGAGCTCCCTTTTTGTGTTGGCCTCTTTGAGAACTTCCTCATTGGTCTTTTTAGCTGTCCATGGAACTTTCAACATTCTTCCGAGAAATCCCATCTCTGTGGCCTCTAATCGTCTTTTCATTTGTTTGTCTATTGCCTATGATTCACTTCCATAGGTCAGAATTGGTTCTATGTAGCATCGATGAACTCTCTTTCTCAAAACAAAAGAATAGGAATGGCAAAAAGTAATTTTAATGCCATGAAGAACATACTAACATCAAAACAAATAACACCAGGGCTAAAACTAAGAATAGCAAAATGTTATATCTTCTCAATATTCCTATATGGTGCAGAAACATGGACATTAGACAAGAAAACAGAACAGAGAATTGAAGCCTTTGAAATGTGGATATATAGAAGAATAGGTAGAATTGTATGGAAGGAAAAGAAAACAAACGATGAAGTCTTAAAACAACTAAAAATGAAAAGAGAACTACTAAACACAATTCAAACAAGACAAATGCTATTTTTGGGCCATGTTAAAAGACACAACAGCCTACTAAAAGTAATCCTGGAGGGGAAAATACAAGGTAAAAGAGGCAGACCAAGACTAACATGGACGAGGAACATCAAAAGATGGACAAATCAGCCTATGACAATCTGCACCATCAAAGCAAGAGACAGAGCAGAATGGTGCTCCATGGTAGCCAACCTTCGTTGCGGAGACGGCACTCTATTATGATGATGATAAGTTTAGTAGAAAATAAACATCGTGAACGTAATCTGTTAACAGTGCAAATATAAACTTGAGACAACCGATGGTCTTTCGTAATTACTAATGTTTTAAAGGGACAATATTTGGTGATCACGTTAGTAATTTTAAAAATCAACAGAAATAGCTCTTCTACAAATCTACGAGTGTATGTGCTCAACAAGTGACACAAAATGTGCATGGTAATTATTTTCTTTTTATATATACATGCGCGCACGCACACGTCCTTTATCACGTGTTAACTATATAAACAAATGATCACGTTGAGCAATATGTACCTGATAAGCCTGCGAATGTTATGTGCTTATGGGCGTAACCTCAAACGAGTTGTGTGTGCGTGTGTTTTTTTTCGCGTTCGCCAGCTTTCAGCTCTCGTGAAGTCCATAGAGACGAGGAACTGAATTGTGGGTGTTAATCCGTTTTCCCCTGGCAACCGTGTGCACAGGAGTCCCTCGCCGCACATGCAATAAATCCGTCTTCCGAGGTACTCATATTTTTTTTCCGCCGATGAGTAATTGACGTTTCTAACCGAGTCTCGTTGCTGAGACCAGGGGTGGTTGCCGCAAAGAGAGATCACAAATAAAAATCCCAACTGGTGCAGCCGGGATTTGAACCTCTCTGTCTCCAGACCGACGTCTTGCTGCGAGACCAACCAGCCCCCCAAACGTGCTGTATTAATAATTGCCAGATTAAAAAAAAACTTGTTTCCAACATCAGTTCAGTCTGTGTTATTTACATTAAAGATCGTGAGATTAATCTCCTTTTCAGTTACAAAGAAATTACAGTCAATGCTCGAGGGACAATTTCCGATCTGATGATGACAAAGGTAAATAAATATACGACCGTTGTAGATCGACTGATGATAGTGTATGTGTAATAATAAGGTAAATATACGACCGTTGTAGATCGACTGATGATAGTGTATGTGTAATAATAAGGTAAATAAACGACCGTTGTAGATCGACTGATAGTAGTGTATGTGTAATAATAAGGTAAATATACGACGTTTGTAGATCGGATGATAGTAGTGTATGTGTAATAATAAGGTAAATATACGACGCTTGTAGATCGGCTGATAGTAGTGTATGTGTAATTATAAGGTAACTATACGACCGTTGTAGATCGACTGATAGTAGTGTATGTGTAATTATAAGGTAAATATACGACCGTTGTAGATCGACTGATGATAGTGTATGTGTAATAATAAGGTAAATATACGACCGTTGTAGATCGGCTGATAGTAGTGTATGTGTAATAATAAGGTAAATATACGACGTTTGTAGATCGGCTGATAGTAGTGTATGTGTAATTATAAGGTAACTATACGACCGTTGTAGATCGACTGAAAGTAGTGTATGTGTAATTATAAGGTAGCCAGTGATGGGGAGTGTTAGACACTCCAAGGTATGGTGACAGCTTTACAAATAGGGAACACAATACAATACTGACGTTTCGGCTAGTAGCCTTCTTCAGAAAACAAGGACAACAACCACAAACAATGAAGCACAATTATCTATATCTACATGTTAGATGATTAGGAGAATGGAGAGGTGGACAGAAAAGAATAGAAGAAAGTAGGATTATGCAATAAGAAAGGAGGCTACATGAGGGGAGGTAGGATGAGAATCAAGATGTGTAGAAAAGAGAGATAGGGAAATTGAGGAAGAGATAGAAAATCAGAAGTAAAACGAAGGTAATATATAAAACGTATAAGAAAAGTCAACTTAGCTGGCGAAACTTGACTGTCCGTCGTAGAGCAATCGAGAAAATGAGCGGTGGACACGAGGCCTACAACAGATACGGGTGGAGGGGGAGGAGAGGGGAGGGGGGGGGAGAACAAAGCCAGACAAGTAATGAAAACAATGGTGGAAATAGATATAAAGGAGTCTAAACAGTGGTCAGGGAAAGAAAAGTGTCAGTAGCCAGACACAAGGCAGATGCCGGAGAAGATAATAGGCCCCATAAAAGTTAATGGGGCCTAACACAGAGGGGAACAATCTCAACAAAGGAATCGTAGAAGCAAGAGACAAAGGTGAGAACGGGGGAAAGAGCAACACAGTTAGTCATAGGTGGGCTAAAAAAGGACAGGGTGGAGAGAAAGGAAAAAAAACATGGAGGAAAGAAAAGAGCAGGAGAGGAAGGAGATAACAACCGGGGAAAAGAATTATGAGAGGAAGGAGGAGGCAGGAAATAATAGCTGGAGAAAGAAATGGAGAGGAAGGAGGAGGGAGGAAATAATAGCTGGAGAAAGAAATGGAGAGGAAGGAGGAGGGAGGAAAGAAAAACCGGGGAAAGAAATAGAGAGGAAGGAGGAGTGAGGAAAAAATAAACGGGGAAAGAAAGAAGGAGGGAGTAAATAGTAACCGGGGAAAGAAATGGAGAGGGAGGAAATAATAACCTGGGAAAAGAGATGGTGAGGAAGGAGGAGGGAGGAAATAATAACCAAGAAAAAGACATGGAGAGGAAGTAGGAGGGAGGAAATAATAGCCGGGAAAAAGGCAAGGAGAGGAAGGAGGAGGGAGGAAATAATAACCAAGAAGAAGACATGGAGAGGAAGGAGGAGGGAGGAAATAATAGCCGGGGAAAAAGACATGGAGAGGAAGGAGGAGGTAGGAAATAATAACCAGAAAAAGACATGGAGAGGAAGGAGGAGCGAGGAAATAATAACCAGGAAAAAGACATGGAGAGGAAGGAGGAGGGAGGAAATAATAACCAGGAAAAAGACAGGGAGAGGAAGGAGGAGGGAGGAAATAATAACCAGGAAAAAGACATGGAGAGGAAAGAGAAGCGAGGAGATAATAACCAGGAAAAAGACAAAGAGAGGAAGGGGGAGGGAGGAAATAAAAGCTAGGGAAAGAAATGGAGAGGAGGGAGGAAATAATAACCAGGAAAAAGACACGGGGAGGAAGGGGGAGGGAGGAAATAATAGCTAGGGAAAGAAATGGAGAGGAAGGAGGAGGGAGGAAATAATAACCAGGAAAAAGACCCGGAGAGGAAGACTAAGAAAGGTAATAGTAAAGTGACAAGAGGAGAGGTGGTATATTCAGAGTGAATAGATAGAGGGGGAGAAGTGGAGTAATAGAGGGAACGTGGGCAGGAAGTAATGACCTGAGAGGTAGAGAAGTAGGGAACCAGAAAGATTAGGTGAATAAAAAGAGGCGGAGTAGGAGGACGAGAGAAAGGAAGAGAGAAAAGGGGCAGGGGGTAGACTGCAAGAAGAAGGGGGGGAGAATAGGAAGGGAGCAGACTAACATAGAGCTGGGATGCGAAGAAGAGTAAGAGGGAGGGAGAAGGGATCAGAGGAAGTGGGGTCCTCAGAGGGATAGGGATACATTCATTCCCCGGGGGTGAGGCAACCCCACCGAGTGATCAACCGGTTCTCAAGGGTGAGACGACTGTGGTGATCAGAAGAGCAAAATATAAGGCCAGTGACCAGGACATCCGCCTTCCCCCGATGGCCCCTCGAGTTAAAGTGGGCTGCTACAGGAGTGCCCGCTTCTCGGGTAATGTCATGTAAATGTTCACGGCACCTATCGCCGATCCTGCGACCAGACTGACCGATATAGGTTAACTTGCATCGCTTACAGATGATGGCATAAATGATGTTACGCGAAATGCAAGTAAATCCCTCTCTGATCTCGAAAGGACCATTAGGAAAGAGGACGGTATCAGTCTGGAGAACGTGATCACAAGTTTTGCATACCCTGCGATTGCAGCGGATAGTACCTCGATGGCTGAGGTGGGCAACAGGAAGACGGCCCCTAACGAGAAAGTCACGGAGGTTCCGGTCACGCCTAAAGGCCACCAGTGGTGGGTCGGAGAAGAGCAGACGAGTAGTAAGGTCAGAACGAAGAATAGGTAGGTAGCGGTGGATGGTCCTAATCACAGCGTAGTGATGAGGGTGATAGGTAAGAGCGAGTACTACTCTATCCAAGGGGGGATGAGTAGAGGGGGTAAGAGCCGACAGGCGAGGAGTGTGGAGAACACGACGCAGGGCAGGGAGGAGAGCTGCTTCTGGATAGAGACGTCGGCGGAAGAAATCAAGCAAAAGGTGGGCGTTATGAAGGAAATCTTCATCGTCTTGGCAAAGACGACGAAGTCTGAGAAGCTGAGAATAAGGAAGAGAGTTCTTGCAGGATGTAGGATGAGAGGAGTCGTAGCGGAGGAAACTATGGGAGTCAGTGGCCTTATAGAAGACCGAGGTGAGAAGATGGGAGGTGCCCAAGGAGACTGAGATATCAAGGAAAGATACGGAGGAGGTAGAGATAAGGTAGGTAATGTGGATGGAGGAGTGGAAATGTCCGACATAATCAATGAAACGAGAGATCTCATCCTCAGGGAGGTCAGTCAGAACAATACAATCATCAATGTACCTACGATACATAAGGGGAAGAGGGCCCTGGTAGGTTTGAATGATTTGGTGCTCAAGATAACCCATGAAGAGGCATGCATAGCTAGGGCCCATTTTAGTTCCCATAGCCACACCGCTGATCTGGGTAAAGAAATTGCCATTGAACTCAAAAGAGTTATATAATTATAAGGTAAATATACGACCGTTGTAGATCGTCTGATGATAGTGTATGTGTAATTATAAGGTAACTATACGACCGTTGTAGATCGACTGATAGTAGTGTATGTGTAATTATAAGGTAAATATACGACCGTTGTAGATCGACTGATGATAGTGTATGTGTAATAATAAGGTAAATATACGACGTTTGTAGATCGACTGATGATAGTGTATGTGTAATTATAAGGTAACTATACGACCGTTGTAGATCGGCTGATAGTAGTGTATGTGTAATAATAAGGTAAATATACGACGTTTGTAGATCGACTGATGATAGTGTATGTGTAATAATAAGGTAAATATACGACGTTTGTAGATCGACTGATGATAGTGTATGTGTAATTATAAGGTAAATATACGACCGTTGTAGATCGACTGATGATAGTGTATGTGTAATTATAAGGTAAATATACGACCGTTGTAGATCGACTGATGATAGTGTATGTGTAATAATAAGGTAAATATACGACGTTTGTAGATCGACTGATGATAGTGTATGTGTAATTATAAGGTAACTATACGACCGTTGTAGATCGGCTGATAGTAGTGTATGTGTAATAATAAGGTAAATATACGACGTTTGTAGATCGACTGATGATAGTGTATGTGTAATAATAAGGTAAATATACGACGTTTGTAGATCGACTGATGATAGTGTATGTGTAATTATAAGGTAAATATACGACCGTTGTAGATCGACTGATGATAGTGTATGTGTAATTATAAGGTAAATATACGACCGTTGTAGATCGACTGATGATAGTGTATGTGTAATAATAAGGTAAATATACGACCGTTGTAGATCGGCTGATTGTAGTGTATGTGTAATAATAAGGTAAATATACGACCGTTGTAGATCGGCTGACAGTAGTGTATGTGTAATAATAAGGTAACTATACGACGTTTGTAGATCGGCTGATAGTAGTGTATATGTAATTATAAGGTAAATTACGACGTTTGTAGATCGGCTGATAGTAGTGTATGTGTAATAATATTAATGTAAATATAATCAACATCATCAAGTGCGATGCCGGTTGGCTCTCTCACAACACTTAGTCCTTCACACATGTCATAATTTCAAGCAGTGATCTTTTGTTATTCCATTTAGATTATTTATTCATTATTTTTTCTCTTTGTTTTCATCTGCTCTTCTTTCCATTAATTCTGCTTGTTGTTATAGTATTCTTAATGCCTTCTTTCCGTATGACTAATAAATGTAGATTACCTCTTCCTTATGATTTTGACATTTCTGTTTCCTCCAGCTCGTTTTAAACATTCGTTTGTTGTAATCTTTACTGTCTCTTGAATTCGTAGCATTCTTCTGATAAAACCACATCTCAGATGCCTTTAATGTTTTTTGTGTTGTCTTCCCTGACTCGTTTCCATACATAGATTAGGTTCGATGTAGCGTTTTAGGACACGTTTTCTAACATTAATTGGCAATGATTTGTTACATAGGATGTTTTTCATTGGATGAAATTCTGCCTTTGCTAGTCCTATTCTGCTTCTAGTTTCTGCAGTGCATCTCTGCCATCAGATGTTATTATTGATCGCAGGTATTTGAATCTATGCACATGTTTCAGGATTTTTTCTATTTTGTTTTACTTCACATTCTAGTCTGTTCGTTTTTCTTTCATGTTATCATAGTTTCATAAGTAAATATACGAAAGTTGTTATACTTAAGTTGATTAATACTACACGTTGAACATCAGTTCTCCCAATTCTTGGGGTGTTTAATAATACGTGTGAGGTAGTTGGGCATCTTGATTAACTGTTTCAAACTCTTGGAGTGCCTCGCTTTCTCTCTCTCTCTCTCTTTATAAGACTTTCAGTATATGTGTATAGACAGATAGGCAATACAGACAGTTGAATGGACTGATGGGCAGAGAGAGAGAGAGAGAGAGAGAGAGAGAGAGAGAATGAAAATATACAGGGTGTTTTTAAAGTTGCAGTGCAGTGAATATTTCTAATATTCAGTAAATGACGTAATCATCATCTACGTACCACAATTTTGTAAACCACATTTATGAACAAACCGCTGCTTCCTTTAAGGTTTTATTTACGTAAAGGACGGGCACTACGCTACTTTCACTGTCTCATTGCTTGAAGGAAATGGTGTTGACGATTGAAAACAGGGTATTTCTGGTTGAGCATGTCTTCCGTAATGGCGGTAAATATACGGATGAGGTCATTAGACAATTCGTGAGGAAATTTCCAGACTCACAAGTCCCTCACCGAAATTCTGTTACAAAATTGATCAAAAAGTTTCGTGAAACCGGTAGTGTGGTAGATGCATACGGATCTGGAAGACCTTCAATTTCACAAGACCAAATTATGGAACTCCAAGACAGAATTACAATGAGTCCAAATGCATCTTTAAACCACTTGTCTCAACAGGTGCAAATATCTAAGAGTTCTGTTCACAAGGTTTTAAGAAGTGAACTACACTATCGTCCATACAAATTAACTGAAGTGTCTCAACTCCAAGAAAGAGATTATGAATCCCGTTTAAACTACTGCATGTGGTTTCAGAATTTTATTTATGAACATGGCGCTGCCATCCTTGACGTCACTTTTTTCACTGATGAGGCCTGGTTTCATTTATCCGGTTATGTGAACAGTCAGAACAATCGGCTGTGGAGCAGTGAAAACCCCCATGAATTTCATCAAGTGCCGCTTTACGATCAAAAAGTCGGAGTGTGGTGCGCTATAAGTCGTATGCGGATAATAGGACCTATATTTTTTAATGAAACAATAAATGCAGAACGTTACCGTACTTTAATTTTGGAACCGTTCATAGCACACCTTACAGAACGGGAAATTATGGAATCCTGGTTTCAGCAGGATGGGGCAACAGCACACACAGCCACAACAACACTCAATTATTTAGAAAGCATATTTGCAAATCGCATTATTTCACGTGGAATCTGGCCTGCTCGTTCACCAGATCTAACACCCCAGATTATTATCTGTGGGGGGGGGCATTGAAGGGGAAAGTTTATGAAAATAATCCGCAGACAATTAATGACCTAAAGACTGAAATAGTAGACAAGATTAAACAAATATCACCAGACATTATTCTGAAGGTTTTCGCAAATATGGAAAGACGAATCACGACATGTCTTGAGGCCCGTGGTGGACATTTTCAACATATGCTTTAGGCACAACTTTATTGTGTTAATACCAACATTACCCATTATAAGCTCGCCGATAGCAGTCAAGTATATTTGAATAATAACATTTATTTTACAATTTGTGTGACGCATTAGTTAACCGCATTTCTGGTGACGTTTTTTCTTTAGAGAGTATAAATTCACTGCACTGCGACTTTAGAAACACCCTGCACACACTCGACTAATGCAAAAGCTTATCTTCGACCGTACACGAATTTTAATTACATAAATGAATTATTATGATGAAATATTTATGAAATTATAAACTGATAATTTTCTTCTAATCTCACACTAACTGATAACTTTCTTCTATAGCTCGTTTCAAAACATATGCCCAACTTCAAAGCGCTATTACTGTCTAACCGTTTGTTAAATACTTTTGAAATTTTCCAAATGTTATTAGAATGCAAAAGACCCTTTAAATGTATATTTAACATATATCTTGCAGCTGCAGTTTTCTTAAAGCGGCGATATTTCTTTGATGTTTGTCAAAATTGTAAATTGTGAAGCCCTAAAGAATAGAAATTACCGTAGTTGCTGGTCTACGATTAATTTTCACTAGGTAAAGGCGTGGCCGTAATGGGGAAATAACTGGATAAAACAAAACACCAGGAGAATTATTGTCTGCTCAGTTCGAGGACGGACGATAATAATATCAAGGTATACCTGTATGTCCAATTTTCATAGTTGTGTGGTCCTGAAAAGGACCGTTTGTTGAAATAATTTAAGGTAATATAGGGGCCAACATTGTGGGGGCTATATACTTTCATTCTGAATCAGACGAGTCTAAAAGATTAATAACTGTTTGGGATTGAACATTCCACAAACCATCATTTTTCCAATATTCCTCTTCCTGTTTTAAGACGTGGTCTTCACATTTAGCCCAATAATCTTTGTCTATATTTAATAAAGCGAGATTAGCAAGAGTCTTTACATCGCATATTTTGAATGTTGTATTTTCATCTGCCACTTGTCCTTTTAATTTTGCCCAGATTAGTTCTATTGGATTTAAATGAGCATGGTAAGGTGGCAGCCTCAAACTTATATGACCGTGCTCTTGGATAATCTTATCTATTTGAAAAATCTTTGTCCTCTGTTTTTGCTTTACTAGAGATAGTAATTCAGGTTTTAAGTACATGTTATTAAATTGTATGTGCTCCTTTGTGAGCCATATCTTAATAGCATCTTTTGTACTGGATGACGTCGGGACTTTATCTTCAAGTGCAACAATGTTGTGGTACGCTGCATTGTCCATTATTAGGCAATATGGTCGATCTAGTGATGGGAGAACAGAATTTTCAATCCAATCTCTAAATATGTGACCATTCATCTCAGAGTGATAATCCCGATTGTCTATGGATTTTGAAAGAAAAATGAGCTCTGCATTCTGTATTAGTCCATGTTGTCGACTACCTGCATGAGCAATTATCAAGCGCTATCCTTTGCTGCTAGGTATTAATCTCTTAATCTTTCCATCTGATGACTGCCATTCCCTTTGGTTAGTTTGGTGAGCATTGATCCATGTTTCATCCAAGTACACAATATCATAACCTTGCTTGCGCACCTCTTTTACTTCACGTAAGTACTTGCTTCTCATGACTACTATATGTGGCTTCTCACAGATGATGTTTCGTTCATTGGAATACTTTCTGAATGTAAAGCCTGCAGCTCTCACATTCCTCCATAATGTAGACTTTGATATTTCAATACTGTTGTTCTTTTTCAGCGATACTTTTAATTTTCTTATTGTAACAGTTTCATTCATACCCAACATTTTGCGAATTTCACTTCTAATAAGTTCACTGTCAAAATTATCCAACAATTTTGCTCTTCCTTGTGATTTTGTATATTTGGAACATTGACGGTCACGTGCTTGAATCCAGCGATTAAATGACCGTTTAGATAAATCCAAAATGTGTCTTGTCCTATTCTCTGGGTTTTCTAAAGAATGAAATAATCTTCCTCGTTTAGCCTCTTTGCAAAAATAGTCATACATTTTTATTGCGATGTTTTGTAAACTGCAGAATTTCATTTTAAGACTCATGATAAATGTTATTGTTCCACGTTACGCCGCTGAATTAACGGAAATGGAACACACAATGTCTCGTGTTTACTACAAGTGTCTAATTGTGTCAGAAAACTCACGCGGAAAGCGTGCAAAAACGTGTGTATGGATTTGTAATCGCTATTTTTAACTTAAATACTGTAAACACTAAGTTTTGACTACATCAATGGGTCGTTATAAATTTATATAAATCAAATAAGCAATAATAATAACCAAATGTTTGTTTTTAATGAAATTAATTCCCTGTTGGGTTCTAATCATTATAACTATACATGCAAATTTTGAAAAAATTACAAAAAGCGGTTTAAAAGATATTGATTTTTAAAGTTGGGCACGACTTATGAAACAAGCTATAATCTCACACTAATTGATAACTTTCTTCTAATCTCACCCTAACTGATAACTTTCTTCTAATCTCACACTAATTGATAACTTTCTTCTAATCTCACCCTAGCTGATAACTTTCTTCTAATCTCACACTTACTGATAACTTTCTTCTAATCTCACCCTAACTGATAACTTTCTTCTAATCTCACACTTACTGATAACTTTCTTCTAATCTCACACTTACTGATAACTTTCTTCTAATCTCACACTAACTGATAACTTTCCTCTAGTCTCAAACGAACTAATAATGTTCTTGTAGTCTCAAATGAACTGATAACTTTCTTCTAGTTTCAAACGAACTGATGACTTTCTTCTAGTCTCAAACGAACTGATAACTTTCTTCTAGTCTTACGTGGACAGTGGAGAGCCACTAACTTTCTGGGAAAGCGAAGCCATGTCTGAAGTCTACGTGAAGGGAACTCTCAACAACCCTAAAAGAAAAGGTAAATGTTGACACTTATTTCAAAATGAAATCTTTTCTCTAGCGATCAAAACTGTTTAGAAAGATGTGAAATCAAACGATGAAGTCTTAAAACAGCTGAAAATGGAAAGAGAACTACTAAACACAACTCAAACAAGACAAATTTGATTTTTTTAGGGCATAGTAAAAGACACAACATCCTACTAAAGGTAATCTTGGAAGGGAAAATACAAGGTAAAGGCGGCAGAGGCAGACCAAGATTAACATGGACGAGTAACATCAAAAGATGGACAAGTCAGCCTATGGCAACCTGCACCATCAAAGCAAGAGACAGAGCGGAATGTCGCTCCACGGTAGCCAACCTTCGATGCGTAGACGTCACTCGATGATTAAAAACTCTTTGGCTTTCTCCTGGGTCGTTTTGCCTTTAAACGTAAAACTTACGTACAACGTATCTCGGTAATGAACATAATTGACGTCCCCAGAGATTCCTAAGTGACAGTGCAAAAGTGGTCGTAAAAGTTGAGCTCATAGCCCCAGTACATAACAATAGTTATGTATACATATTCTTAATATATAATATTGTTGAGAAATGTGATTTGCAGTTGATGATTTATTAATTTTGCTAATCCTTTTCATCTGATCTCTTTGACGCGTTCACAAATGTACTTTTCCCCTTTTCGACAACGAATGTTCTGATATATTCTGTTCTACCCATGTAATATATTGTGACAACTGGGAAAATTGAGGGATGAAGAAATAGAAGAAAGAAAAGAGAAAAGATACCAGACAGCTTAAGAGAATTACTTAGCAGAAGGTCTGTTTTATAACAGTCGAGAACATTCTTCGACTAAGAGCTATGTGTTAAAATTTGCCATTTCTGCTCTGTCTGTCTGTATGTCTGTGTGCCTGCCTCTCTCTCTCTCTCTCTTTCTTAGTTATTGTGTGCAAATTATGTTTTTATTAAAAACTAATGCTACTTCCGTAATTGTTTGGGATGTAAAGTATTAAACATCATCGTGTGTAGATGAAGGAGACCAGCATATTTCCACGCTATTATTGCCTTTACTAACACTGCAAGTCAGGTACATATTTTATAGCTGTATTGATTGAAACGTGTTCGCCGAGGACAGTTGAACCTCGTTCTTTGAGTTATGGTGTCGGCGAGCTACCATTCCTCCTTTGCAATTATTTGAATAACAAAACTTGTTATAAAAAAACACACACTTATTGTTTTTGTTCGACTGCGCGAAACAATATAATTGTGAACTACATGTACATTTTTTCTGTGGGTCAAAAATTACGTGAGTATCTCATTCATTCAACCATTAGTCACGTGACAGTCATTGGAGCACTCTTGATGACGTGTTTATATTTACTTTTAGCATCTTTCTGAGTTAGTTAATTCATTAGTTAATTAAATATCGTCTTTTCAGTTAGTTATTTCATTAGTTAATTAAATAGTGTATTTTCCAGTTAGTTATTTCATTAATTAATTAAGTAGCATCTTTCTGAGTTAGTTATTTCATTTTTAATTAAATAGCGTATTTCTGAGTTATTTCATTAGTTAATTAAATAGCATCTTTTTGAGTTAGTTATTTCATTAGTTAATGAAATAGCGTATTTCTTAGTTAGTTAATTCATTAGTTAATTAAATAGCGCCTTTTTGAGTTAGTTATTTCATTAGTTAATTAAGTAGCGTCTTTCTGAGTTAGTTATTTCATTAGTTAATTAAATAGCGTCTTTCTTAGTTATTTAATTAATTTAGTTAATTAAATAGCGTCTTTTTGAGTTAGTTATTTCATTAGTTAATTAAATAGCGTTTTTCTTAGTTAGTTATTTCATTAGTTAATTAAATAGCATCTTTCTGAGTTAGTATTTTTTCATTAGTTAATTAGATAACGTCTTTCTGGGTTGGTTAATTAATTAGATCGCGTCTTTTTTTAGATGTGGCGAAGAACTCTTATATTCATTGTTTTCCCTTTTTAGTTTGTTTCCTGAAAAAAAAAATACTTCTTGCGCTTAAACTGTCATATTTTCGCTGCTACATGTCACAGGTACATATATCATCATCATCAAGTACCAAGCCTACTGGCGTAGGTGATCATGTCTCTCCACAACTTTCGATCACGACAGTTATTTATCATTTCTGTTGTTGACCTTCTACCAAGCCATTCTTTTAAGCTGCCTGGTATCTTTTCCCTTAGATTCCCTCTATCTCTTTGTTCCTTAATTTCCCAGTTGTTACAATATATTCCAGCTGTTCTCTTCTCATTACATGGCCAAAAAATGATGATTGTTTCTTCCTAATATTGGAAATTAGCTCTCTTTTTGCGTTGGCCTCTTTGAACGTTTTCATTTCTCTTCTTAGCTGTCCGTGATATTCTAAACATTCAGTTTCATAATCAGTAAAAAAAATATTTAAACAAAAATAAATTTAAAAAAAAAACAATAAATTAATAATCAATGTTTTTAGAAAGAAAAAAAAACGCAATTGTGTTGCTGCTACTAAGTATGACATCAAATGTTGTCGTCAGAGCTATGGCAACTACAAGTCCTAATACATTCAAAGTTCCCAGAAGGTAATTCTCTAGCCTCTTCTGCTGTTAATAATATTTTGCTTTAGATGTTCTTGATACTTCACTGTTGTCAGCCATTTTCCACTTCTACACGTAAATAAACAGATTAAAAACTTTCAAAACAACACAAACCCATTGGTATTTACTGGACTACAAAGGGCAAGAGGTAGGGTTCGATCCCAACCGACGGCTTCCGGGTTCACCCAGCCTTAAATGGGTACCATATGTTTTCTGGGAAAGTGAAGCGGCACGGGCGTAATACCGACCACATTACCCCAAAAATCATGTGCTGAAGGTCTGTAAAATGTATGGTCACTAACACCATATTCCCTATACGCCGCTTGGCGTGGCGGGGGCTCTACTTTTTTTTTTTTTACCATTGGTATTTGCAGATAACAAAACCCTGTATTCATGGAGGATAGATGCAGGTCTTCTTCTTCTTCCTTTCAACTCCCTGTGGAGCATATGTCTTCCACAAACACTTTGCTAGCCGTTCTGTTTCTTCTCATTCTGTTAAGATTATACCATGTTTTCCCCATCATCTTAATCTCTGCTTTCGTCTGTCTTCTCCAGGAATATTTTGGTCTTCTTCTTTCTCTTTTCCTTGGGGATTCCAAGAAAGGACCTGTTGTGTAATACTCTCAGTTGGCTTTCGCGGCATCTACCAGTTGTTTGACCATGGCAGTAACTAAAGCAATGGCCTGGCTAGAGACACAATCTTGTACTTAAGTGTGCTGTGTTATTCAATGAGTATACTCAGGAAAATCTAATTAGGCTGTGCACAAAGGCAATGAGTCACTGAGGAACTCAGGTGACTGGAATGTTTCGTCTTCGTTCCTGGACACTCTAGTGTGAGAGAAAACCAACGAGTTGACAGCCTGTCTGGAACAGCTGCCATGAAAGGTGAATGTGCAATGAACTGGGCTGACAGCCTGTCTGGAACAGCTGCCATGAAAGGTGAATGTGCAATGAACTGGGCTGACAGCCTGTCTGGAACAGCTGCCATGAAAGGTGAATGTGCAATGAACTGGGCTGACAGCCTGTCTGTAACAGCTGCCATGTAAGGTGAATGTGCAACGAACTGGGCTGACAGCCTGTCTGGAACAGCTGCCATGTAAGGTGAATGTGCAACGAACTGGGCTGACAGCCTGTCTGGAACAGCTGCCATGAAAGGTGAATGTGCAATGAACTGGGCAGACAGCCTGTCTGGAACAGCAGCCATAAAAGGTGAATGTGCAATGAACTGGGCTGACAGCCTGTCTGGAACAGCAGCCATAAAAGGTGAATGTGCAATGAACTGGGCTGACAGCCTGTCTGTAACAGCTGCCATGTAAGGTGAATGTGCAACGAACTGGGCTGACAGCCTGTCTGGAACAGCTGCCGTTGAAGGCGGACGTGCACTGGACCGGGATGACATTTGAATGCCCTCAGAGAGCAGGACTCGCTGATGATTTAATCAATGATCACGAATCTACAACCACGTTCGGACTGCACGAACACCAGGCCAAAACTGGGGATTTAGAAAGGAGCGTTGTGCGAGAAAACACAGACGTCTAACAAATCAACACAGAACTGAAGTCATCAGTCTCCACACATGGAGGGACATACTATGGAAAAAATCTCAGCACTTAATGACACGACCGGTATGCAATTAAGATGATACGTCGACTAAACAAAACTATTGATCATCATCGTGTGCCATACCGTTGGCGTAGGCGATCATGTCCTTCCACAATCGTCTATCTACAGTGCATCGTATCAGTCCTGTTGTTGACTGTTTGCCATGCCATGACACCAAGCTATCTAGTATTTTCTCTTTTTGTCTTCCGCGATCTCTCTTTCCTTTTATTTTGCTAGTTGTAACTAAGTATTCCAACCTTCCTCTTCTCATGATTTGCTCGATAAATGTTAACTGTTTCTTTCTGATGGTTTTTTAAAATAGAAAATCCCTTTTTGTGTTCGCCTCTTTGAGAATTTCCTCATTGGTCTTTTTAGCTGTCCAGTGAACTTTCAACATTCTTATGAGAAATCCCATCTCTGTGGCCTCTAATGGTCTTTTCATTTGTTTGTCTACTGTCCATGATTCGCATCCATAGGTCAGAATTGGTTTTATATAGCACCGATGAACTCTCTTTCTCACTTCCATTGACATAGATTTGTTGCATAAGGTATTTTTCATTTACTGAAACGCTAATCAGGCTTGAGGTTTCTACTTTTTATTTCTGTGGTGCATCTTCCATCTAATATTATTGTGCCAAAGTATTTGAAGCGTTGCACTTGTTTGATGATTGTTTCTTCGATATGACCATTACTTCTGTTTTCTTACTATTCAGACTCTTTCTTGTTGCTGTCTTTAACTATTATGTCTATCATTTCCTGTAGTTCATTCTCTGTTTCTGCTATTAAGACTATGTCTTCCACATATCGCAAATTATGTATGTTGTGACTTTTAATTTTGTGAACAAAATAACACAAGGGAGATCATTCTAAGTTTGCCGCAAAACATCTAATTTAGCGGAAAGATTTTGTGAACATCTACGAGATGTCCAACAGAATACTGGCACTCCAGTGTCTTCCCATTTCAACTCCCCAGATCACAAGGGCAAAGACGACATCCGTGTCACTGGTATTGTCCTCTGTCACTCTGGCGTCCGCAGCCGATATACTTTGGAAAATCGCCTCATAGTCCAGTATGGTTCGCTGACCCCACGGGGCATGAATGTATCACACTCATACGCGTAGTTTCCTTTCGGTTGCTCCTTCCCTCTTGCATAGCCCTCTCTACCACCCATGTGGTGGCTCTTTAGTCTATCTACTATGCCACGCTATTCTTAGTTCTTCTCCACTAGTCCCCGTGAGGCACTTCGGTGTTCTCCTATATACATTTTCTCTGCGCTACTTACCCCTCATATGTTTTTATTGCACCCCACTCTCATACATCTCACTCTTTCCGCTTTTTGAGTACATGTCATTCTACTGTTCTATTCTTTCTCCTTCGAGTTTGCACACTGACCCCGGTGTGAACCCTTCCACACATACGATTGTCCCCGTATGGATGTGCACATGCATGTATGTGTTCATAGGCACGGGTATTGGTATATATATGTATACGCATATACATGCATGTATATGTGCTCTTGCTTGTATGCATAAACATGTATGTGTGTGTATATGTATGTGTATGTTGGTATGTATTAGTATGTGCACGTCTTCTTGCACGTGTACATATGTATACACGCATCTGTGTGTGTATACATGTATTTATGGGCCCTTAGATACTTTCAGATATTGCCTGTGCCTTTGTAGTCGACGTACCTAGATAGCGTTCCCCCCACTCGTGTATTTTTAGAACCCTTCACCTCTGACCACAGGGTATAAATTACAGCTACACCCGTGAGAAATTCCTTTCATAGCCTGACCACAGTCCACGACACGCAGGGAAGTCAACATATTTCGATTATTTTGTTTTTGATGTTTCATTACTAGTTAACTATGTAGGATTAATTTTATTTATTCACATATCTGTGTGTGTATGTTGTTTGTTTGTTCCTGCTGAAGGCCTATTGAGCCGAAACGTCGTTCGAATCTGTGTCGTCTACTAATCACGTAAAGCTTCTAACATACCATTTTTTCTTTCTTTTTTTTCAATTTTTCCTCCTAATTATATTAGAGTTGTATCCATTGAAATTAAACTAATTAGTGCTTGGTATATTTCCAATACCCGTAACAGCTTTACATGGTCGACCAGCGACCACGAAAAAGATGGATTGATGGAATATTAGAAGCACTAGGAAACATAACAGCAGCAGAGGCGAACAGAAGAGCAAAATACCGCAAATTATATCTCCCCTCGACGCTGAAAGGAAGATGAGGAAGGAAAGAAGAAGAAGCAGAAGAAGAAGAAGAAGAAGAAGAAGTAACAGCGTTCGCTCTGCAAAAAAGACTTCAAGAGTAATGCTGACTACGTTCCGTCGATTCTGGTGCTATCTTCCTACCATTTCCTACGTCTCCTTAATTTTCTTCAGCCTGCCACAATGTCCTGTAGAAAATTCTTGACAAAGCCTGTAGTCTACGTCTTGAATGCCAGTTAAAGAATATAAGTTACTGTTCTTAAACTGATACTACTCGTGTATTCACTATAATTGAATGTGTCCACGCAGACGAGTACTGGACAATCGAGATCGCCATTCCGTTCAACTCTCTTTATCAAGGGTCAGGAGCGTCACTGAATCGTACAGCACCTGCGGACGGAGAAACATGGAGGGCCAACTTTCTTAGGTAAGGAATCCAACTTGCCAGTTTAATCAGCAGAACTTGTTTTGTTTTAAAGGGAGTTATGATATGCTTGTTTCGAGAGTGAGATGTGTTAAGACAGCAACCAGTGACTTTGCAACATGTGACTTCGGGGATTAATGCAAACTCCAGAACATATTCTACAGGGCTGCAGTACTCTCAACACCCCAAAAACAAATATCATCATCAAGTACCGGGCCTGCTGGCGTAGTTGATCATGTTTCTTCACAACTATCGATCACGAAAGTTATTTATAATTTCTGTTGTTGACCTTCTGCCAAGCCATTCTCTTAAGCTGTCTGGTATCTTTTCCCTTAGATTCTCTCCTCTATCTCTTTGTTCCTTAATTTTCCTAGTTGTTACAATATATTCCAGCTGTTCTCTTCTCATTACGTGGCCAAAAAATGATGATTGTTTCTTCCTAATATTGGAAAATAGCTCTCTTTTTGCTTTGGCCTCTTTGAACGTTTTCATTTCTCTTCTTAGCTGTCCGTGGTATTCTCAACATTCTTCTGTACAACCACATTGCTACAGAGTACAGTGATTTTGTTGTTGTCCATGATTCACATCCATATGTTAAGACTGGCTCTACATAACATTTAAGAACTCTTTTTCTTGTTTCTATTGTCAAAAATGGATTGTATAGTATCTTCCTCCTTTTTTGGAAAGCTGCTTTTGCCTGAGCCATTCTGCATCTCACCTCTGTTGTACATCTTCCATCTGAGGTTAACAAAGTTCCCAAATATTTACCTGTTTTAATATTGTTCCACTTATCTTTATTTTGCACTGAGGTGATTTCTTTTTCTTTGTTGTTACCATTACTTCTGTCTTTCTGCTATTATGGCTGAGTCCTTTATTTGTGCTTTTTTTCACTATAAGGTCTAACATTTCTTGTAACTCATTTTCACTCTTAGCGATTAAGACTGTATCATCAACATACCTTAGATTATATTTTGACCTCCGATTGTTATTCCAGACATGCCCCTATGGATCTTAAAACAATCTCACTACAAATATTAAACAAATCTGGTGACAGCACACAACGATGTCTAACACCCTGTTTTATTTGTTGAAACATTCCCAATTGGTTTCCAGTTCTTATGGCCGTTATTTGTTGCCATTACATGTTCTTTATTATTCTTAGATCGTTGCTGTCTACGTTTATACTTTCTAACATTTTTATTATTTCTTGGTGCTGTACTTTGTCAAATGCTTTGGTATAATCTATGAAACACAGGTATAGATCTGTTTTCACCCATATGGCTCTTTCTACAAAAGATCTTATGATGTATATGGCATTGCTTGTTCCTTTATCTCTAACAAAACCACACTGTTCATCACTAATTTCTGGACTGATTTTGTTTTGCACTCTTCGCATGATGATTCTTAGTAATATCTTAGTCGTGTGACTTATAAGGCTTATTGTGCGATGATCATCGCATTCAATCGCACCAGATTTATTTGGTAGAGCTATGAATATTGATTTGAGCAGGTCGTCTGGTATATATCCGGTGTTGTAGATATCATTCAATATTTTTGTTATTATTTCTATTCCAAAATCACCCATGTATTCAATCTCTTCTTTAGTTATATTATCTGGTCCAGGAGCTTTTTCTGCTAGATATTGCGCAAGGCATCTTCCACTTCTTCTTTGAGTATTTCTGGTCCTTCTCCATTATCCTTAATATTTACTTCAGTTCGTTCATCATTATAAAGATCTTTAATGTATTCTGTCTATCGTCCCATTATGCTTTCTTGTTCAATCAACAGTTCTCCTTCCTTTGATTTTAAACATCCAGTTTTTGATTGCGTTTTTCTTCCTCTTAATTCTTCAATTTGTTTGTATATATCTTTGGCGTCTCCTTTTTGTTGCATTTAAATATCTTTGCATCTCTCCTTTAGCCATGCTTCTTTTGCTTCATTGCATTTTAATACAATTTCTTTATTTAATCTCTTATACTCATCTTTATTTCTTCTTCTTGTATCCATTAACTGCAAAATGTCATCTATCATCCATTTCTTTTTTGAATTTGTCCTCACTGGTGGTATGAACTCTTTTGATGTTTGTTGCATTGATTCTTTTAGCATTTCCCACTGTTCATCAATGCTTTGTATCTTCTCTATTGCATTATACCGGTTCTGAATTGTAATTTTATATTTGTCTTGCAACTTTTTGTCTGATTTTAGTAAATCTAAATTTAACTTGATGTTAACTGAGGCTCGTTTTGTTGCTTTTAATTTTACTCTAAGCTTTCCCACAACTGGTACATGGTCACTATTGCAATCTGCCCCTGGTCTAGTTTTCACACACACCAGACTGTTTCTAAATCTATTGCTTATCATTATATAATCAATTTGATTACGTGCGTTGTCCCCTGGGCTTTTCCATGTCCACAGACATCTTGGATGTTGCTTAAACCAGGTGTTTCATATCATCATGTTGCTTGTTCTTGCCCAGTCAATAAGTTTATCACCTCTTTCATTCCTCTCGCCTAAGCCATAATGACCAACTACTTCCTCAACTCTTTCCTTTCCTACTTTTGCGTTAAAATCCCCTAGAACTATGGTGTTTTCATGTAGTTTGCATTCACGAAGTGCCTTATTTAACACGTAAAATGTATCAATTGTTTCCTCTAGACTGTCTGCTGTTGTTGCATAAGCTTGTATAAGATTTATGTCTGTTGGTTTTCCATTCAATTTCACTAAAATTGACTCTTGTCAGATATTGGGTAAAACCTTTCACTGTTCTCGCTCTTTCTGCATCCAAGATGATACCTACTCCTCTTTGGTGTTCAGTACCTCCAGAAAAGATTATTTTATGTTCATCAGAATATATCTCCCATGATCCAGTGTATCTCATTACGCAAAGTCCCAGTAAATGGGACTTTGCGAAATGAGATATAGATTATGATATATATTGGGAAATGAGAAATATACTATATTATAGTTATCATAAATGTTACAACACTGTTAAATTATTACATAAACTTTATTTAATTACTCAATAATGAAACATTGTCTTGAAACAGCGAATTAAACCTTCAACTTCGTATTTCTATCTAGAGCCGAGTGGCCTGTAAAGAATCATGGGAAATATTATGAAAAGGTAAGTCAGAATGTTATCTTTCCTATTTGTCCGGACCACTAACCAACACATCAGCTCTGCTTATGAAGGTAACACATCATCATCAGGTCGTATCTCCTTTGCAGAACGTTGCATTCATCGTAACCTGTCTGAATGAATCTCTGGGTCTTTAGCCAATCTTCCACTTCTTCTGTTGTCATGTTCAAGGTCTCCAAGATGTTTTGAAACCATCTTCTTCTTGGTCTGCCCCTGATGCGTCGCCCAGGAACCTTGTCTTCCATTGTTGTTCTTTCCAGCACACTGTGTCTTTTGACGTGGCCATAGCATTTTAATTTCCTCTGTAGAATGTTATTTATAAACCAATTCTTTTTAATGTTTCAATAATTTAATATGTATTCATAGATCTTTTTCATGAACCAAGGTATCTTAAGGTTTTTATTCTGCAGCGTTTTGTTTCGAATGATTCAACTTTCTTCCTAGCTGTTGGCGAGTTTGTCCATGATAAAATTCCTTGTTATGTTTGTGTCAAATCAACTGTAAAAACATACTTGACGTAACAGGACTATTAGGGTCAAGTTCAGGCCACACCCCCTGCCATTTGGGGACAAAATACGGTTCAAGACCGCTGTAACGTAAGCTAATTATGGCGAATCATCATTATGTGCCATACCGGTTGGCGTAGGCGATCATGTCCTTCCACAATCTTCTATCTACAGTACATCGTATCAGTTCTGTTTTCCATGCCATGACACCAAGCTATCCAGTATTTTCTCTCTTTGTCGTCCGCGATATCTCGTTCCTTTTATTTTGCCAGTTGTAACCAAGTATTCCAACTTTCCTCTTCTCATGATGTGCTCGAAAAATGTTGATTGTTTCTTTCTGATATTTTTAGGAGCTCCCTTTTTGAGTTGGCCTCTTTGAGAATTTCATCATTGGTCTTTTTAACTGTCCAGGAACTTTCAACATTCTTCTGAGAAATCCCCTCTCTGTGGCTCCTTATCGTCTTTTCATTTGTTTGTATCCGCGGTTAATACCTTATGGTGAAGAATTTTTTTTTTTTTAAATGACGAGGTCACTTAATTTCCGGCAGCAAAAATATGGTGACTTCACCTTGAAAGTTACCACACTTACGTAAAAAAGGATGTTGAATCTAAATATTCATTTTCTTTTATCTTACCAGTCTTTTATTGGCGGCAAAATAAAGAAAATTTACCTAGGCAGAAAAACATTGTCTTAAAAAAAAAAAAAAAAAACCAACAGGCATACCTGCGGTTGCCATTTTTAGAATGGAAATTTAACTTCTTGATTAAAGATCACTTCTGGTGATTGTCATCAGTAGCTGGACTTGCTAAGGCACCTAATCTTATCACCTTTGGACATATTCGGAGTGCAATGATGATGACCCGCAAATAACTCAATAACACTTATGGTATACTTATAATCACAAGATATCCTGCTGAAACAAAATATGAGCGCACTCTTCTGCTGCTTTCAAATGACATAGAAGCAGACAAAATGTTCAAGGTTGACAGGGAAACCCGGATGTAAAAGTTTTGTAAAGTAAAATGTCAAAATACCCCAACGATCTTTCTATGAACGCCAGCTCCTTGTCGTGAAGATAGGGTTTAACAGTCATCACGGATTGAAAACCAAGACTGACCAGGCCTTCCTACACCCGTACTAAATCATAGTATCCTCTAGCAAGTCAAGGTGATGAAGATGAGCCAAGAGTCGCACCACAGCAATCAGGATGCCACACATGGGAAGTATGTCTATAAATACGCGAATTGAGATGGCACTCGCCCTATGATGGGCACCCAGACAGGTCAGATTTGAGATCATCATGCCTCCTAGTATGTCAACTTGACGCAGCTTGGGCAGGTTTCATTTGAACCTCGCATGTTTTGACGAATGAAATATAGATGGTTAGATAACAAAGATCTAAGCGAACCTCAGTGACTAATCACGTCATGTGATGAGCAATCATCATTGTCTATACCTCGTGTCACTATCAGGTTTCCCTAAATATTCTTTCTTGTGTGTAACCTTCACAACACAAACTTCACATAACTTTAATATAATTGTATCACATTGTCATTGACAGCAAACTGATGGCAGCACTGAGTGGTGGGTCTGGCAATCACCAGAAGTTATCAACGTTCACTTACCTGACAGGTAAACATTTCTCTTGTCATAGATCAACAAGAGCACATAACTCTGTGGGGGTGCAAACTGACAAACATTGTAAGCAGCGACTAAATGGTCTGGCGGCTCACATAAAAGGGGGGGGGGGGGAGGAGGAGGAGGAGGAGGGTTTACAGTTTGCTAATTCTCATTTTCGGGGTTTGTCCTTTTTTCTGTACCAACTGCTACTTGAGATCCGTGCTATTCTTTTGGTGTGTATCTTCCTGCAGTCTAGAACTGATACTACACTGTATTCTTTCTGTGTGTATCTTCCTGCAGTCTAGAACTGATACTACACTGTATTCTTTCTGTGTGTATCTTCCTGCAGTCTAGAACTGATACTACACTGTATTCTTTCTGTGTGTATCTTCCTGCAGTCTAGAACTAATACTATTCTTTCTGTGTGTATCTTCCTGCAGTCTAGAACTGATACTATTCTTTCTGTGTGTATCTTCCTGTAGGCTAGAACTGATACTATTCTTTCTGTGTATATCTTCCTGTAGGCTAGAACTGATACTATTCTCTCTGTGTATATATCTTCCTGCAGTCAGGAATTGATACTATTCTTTCTGTGTGTATCTTCCTGTAGGCTAGAACTGATACTATTCTTTCTGTGTGTATCTTCCTGCAGTCAGGAATTGATACTATTTCTTTCTGTGTGTATCTTCCTGTAGGCTAGAACTGATACTACTCTTTCTGTGTATATCTTCCTGTATGCTAGAACTGATACTATTCTTTCTGCAGTTTAGAACTGATACTATTCTCTCTGTGTATATCTTCCTGCAGTTTAGAACTGATACTATTCTCTCTGTGTATATCTTCCTGCAGTCAGGAATTGATACTATTCTTTCTGTGTGTATCTTACTGTAGTCTAGAACTGATAACTATTCTTTCTGTGTGTATCTTCCGTAGGCTAGAACTGATACTATTCTTTCTGTGTATATCTTCCTGCAGTCAGGAATTGATACTATTCTTTCTGTGTGTATCTTCCTGCAGTCAGGAATTGATACTATTCTTTCTGTGTGTATCTTCCTGTAGGCTAGAACTGATACTATTCTTTCTGTGTGTATCTTCCTGTAGGCTAGAACTGATACTATTCTTTCTGTGTGTATCTTCCTGTAGGCTAGAACTGATACTATTGTGTATTGTGTTGTATACTGTGTATACCTTCCTGCAGTCAGGAATTGATACTATTCTTACTGTGTGTATCTTCCTATATCTTCAAGCAGTCTAGCAATGATGATATTCTTTCTGTGTATATCTTCCTGTATCTTCAAGCAGTCTGGCAATGATACTATTCTTTCTGTGTATATCTTCCTATATCTTCAAGCAGTCTAGCAATGATGCTATTCTTTCTGTGTATATCTTCCTGTATCTTCAAGCAGTCTAACAATGATACTATTCTTTCTGTGTATATCTTCCTATATCTTCAAGCAGTCTAGCAATGATGCTATTCTTTCTGTGTATATCTTCCTGTATCTTCAAGCAGTCTAGCTCTGATGCTATACTCTCACTCGTATTTCAGTTTCTAACTTGTGTCTCTTATTGTTTCATTTTGTATTTTTTCTAGGACATAACATTATGGTTACAATTCTTATACTGTGTTTTGCTGTCAGTGTCAATGTTTGATAATAATAACAAAGTGTGAAAATTATATTTAAAAATTATTTATGAAGTGCTTTTCACTTATTTTGCACGAGTGACATTTGTTGTTCGATTATATAATTTGCTTTATGACATCTATTGTTTCTGCTTCCCCTTGTTCCCCATTTGATGTAACTAGGTTTCTCAAAGAAGTTGAAGGTTTCCAAACAATGGTATAAGTACATACCAAAAGAAATTCTTTAAAACTTGCTACTGGACGACTACCTTCTATCAATTTTTACCTGCTCTGCCGATATCCAAATTTTATTACGTATAGTAGTTTGTTTGACTATTGTCACAATTTTCACTTGCCTAGGGGAAATTGCTACGAGGAATATCCTATCTCATCATCATCATCGAGTGCCTTCTCCGCAACGAAGGTTGGCTAACATGGAGCGCCATTTTGCTGTCTCTTGCTTTGATGGTGCAGGTTGTCATAGGCTGATTTGTCCATCTTTTGATGTTACTCATCCATGTTAGTCTTGGTCTGCCTCTTTTACCTTGTATTTTCCCCTCCAGGATTACTTTTAGTAGGCTGTTGTGTCTTTTAACATGGCCCAAAAATCGCATTTGTCTTGTTTGAATTGTGCTTAGTAGTTCTCTATTCATTTTTAGTTGTTTTAAGACTTCATCGTTTGTTTTCTTTTCCTTCCATCCAATTCTACCTATTCTTCTATATATCCACATTTCAAAGGCTTCAAATCTCTGTTCTGTTTTCTTGTCTAATGTCTATGTTTCTGTACCATACAGGAATATTGAGAAGATATAACATTTTGCTATTCTTAGTTTTAGCTCTGGTGTTATTTGTTTTGATGCTAGTATGTTCTTCATGACATTAAAATTACTTTTTGCCATTGCTATTCTTTTGTTTATTTGAGTTGTACATTTTCCATCACTGGTTATAGTATGTCCAAGGTAGTTGTAGTTCTGAACTGTCTCCAGGTCTATTCCTTCTATTTTGATATCCACTTGTGGGTTTTGAGTATCTTCTTTGTTTATGATCATAGTTTTAGTCTTTTGATATTCATATCTAGTCCATATTTTTTGTTTGTCATGTTTATTTCATTAAGTAATTGTAGATCTTTAGGATTTTCTGCTAGTAGTACAGTATTGTCAGCATATCTTAGGTTATTGATTATCTTTCCATTAATTTGTAGGCCTGGCATCTCTATGATGTTTTTAAAAATTTGATCGGTGTATAGATTGAACAAGCTTGGTGATAAGATGCATCCCTGTCTTACTCCTCTTTTTATACCAATGGGTGTAGAGTCCTCTTTGTTATATTTTATTATTTCTGTTTGCTCCCAGTATAGATTACATATAAGTCGTATGTCCATGTCATCTAGATGTATCTCTTTTAGGCATTCTATAAGTTGTTTGTGGTGTACTCTATCAAAAGCTTTGGTGTGGTCTATGAAGCAGGCATATATTGGTCTGTTTACTTCTGTGTACTTTTAGATTAATGTTCTCATGCAGAATATGGCTTCTTTTGTCCCGCTATTTTTCCTAAACCCAAATTACTGCTCATCTAATTCAGTATTGATTTTTTTCTGAATCCTTCCTTGTATAACTTTTAGCAAGATTTTTGTAACATGGCTAATTAGGCTTATTGTTCTAAAGTCACTGCATTCAACTGCACCATTCTATCACATGTTAATTTCTTGACAATTATCACAATTCATATCTTAGCCAGGGGAAGTTACTACAAGATCCTATCACATGTAGTAGTTAATTTCTTGACAATTATCACAATTCACATCTTGGTCAAGGGAAGTTACTACAAGATCCTATCACGTGTAGTAGTTAATTTCTTGACAATTATCACAATTCACATCTTGGTCAAGGGAAGTTACTACAAGATCCTATCACGTGTAGTAGTTAATTTCTTGACAATTATCACAATTCACATCTTGGTCAAGGGAAGTTACTACAAGATCCTATCACATGTAGTAGTTAATTTCTTGACAATTATCACAATTCACATCTTGGTCAAGGGAAGTTACTACAAGATCCTATCACATGTAGTAGTTAATTTCTTGACAATTGTCACAATTTTCATCTTGGTCAAGGGAAGTTACTACAAGATCCTATCACGTGTAGTAGTTAATTTCTTGACAATTATCACAATTCACATCTTGGTCAAGGGAAGTTACTACAAGATCCTATCACATGTAGTAGTTAATTTCTTGACAATTATCACAATTCACATCTTGGTCAAGGGAAGTTACTACAAGATCCTATCACATGTAGTAGTTAATTTCTTGACAATTGTCACAATTTTCATCTTGGTCAAGGGAAGTTACTACAAGATCCTATCACGTGTAGTAGTTAATTTCTTGACAATTATCACAATTCACATCTTAGCCAGGGGAAGTTACTACAAGATCCTATCACATGTAGTAGTTAATTTCTTGACAATTATCACAATTTTCATCTTGGTCAAGGGAAGTTACTACAAGATCCTATCACATGTAGTAGTTAATTTCTTGACAATTATCACAATTCACATCTTAGCCAGGGGAAGTTACTACAAGATCCTATCACATGTAGTAGTTAATTTCTTGACAATTGTCACAATTTTCATCTTGGTCATGGGAGGTTACTACAGCAATACCTTTTTCCCTTCATGTTTAGGTGGGGCCTAATCCAATTCCAAGATGCCAAGATCAACAGTACGGATTTTGTGAAAAATGACAAGTGGATCTCCACAAATGCTTTGTTGGACACCTACTCGGCTTTGAAGGTAAGTTGGTCTTGGTTTGTTTCATACCAATTTATCTACTGAATAGCAAGGACAATATGTATTTTATAACTTTGTGCAATAAAATCATATCAAATACAATAACAATGTATCATATAATGAGGGACAACAGAGAATTGTAAGCCATAGAAACATGAATTTACAGAAGATTTGGAACAGTTGAATGGATGAAGATGAACAATGTTCTAAAGCAATTGAAAATGAAGAAAAAATTATCCATAACAATCAAAGCAAGACAAATAGGATTGACCTACTTTGGGCATATAAAAAGACAACAAAATAATGAAAGTTTTCTTAGAAGAAAAAGTACAGGCAAAAAGAAATAAAGGCAGACAAAGATTCTCAAGGACCAGCAATATCAAGAGGCTGGATGGGAAATTAGTCATAGAATAATAACATTAAGGCAATAAAAGGATATAAAGACATTCTGTGGTGTCCATCATTTGTTGTGGACACGGCACATTAATAATATAATTAATATAGCTAATAATGATAATTCACAAACAGCAGAAATAAACTCAAGATGCAACAAAGCTTGTCAAATCATTGGACAGCTATCACCACTATTGTCCAAAAAGGAAATAACTCTACAGGCAAAATGCATACTGTACAATACAATCTTCATTCTAACATTGTGCTACCAATGGACCTTATATGCAAGAACAATAAGCAAAATAACCACTACCAAGATGAAATGTGTTAGATGAATGATAGGAAACAGCCAGAGAGATAAGATCAGAAATGAAGAACTAAGAAAAAAGCTAGGAATAATTCCCGGCACAGAGTACATACAGATACAACAGATAAAATGGTTTGACCACGTGATAAGGTAGAAAGGTCAAAACACAACACAACGAGCCTTCAATAAACGTTGTGAGAACACCAGGCCCAAGGACTGACCACGAAAAAGATGGATTGGTGGAAAAATAGAAACACTAGGAAACATAACAGCAGGAGCGGCCAAAAGAAGAGCAAAAAAAAAAATGTGGAAAGGCAAATGAGGAAGGAAGAAGAAGAACGAAGAGCGAGGTAGGGGCATCTGAATCCCCAGAGATAGTCTGCTAAGAATGAATTCACAAAATATTTGTCTTTAACCATGATATATCATACTGAATGTTACAGGCATTCCATGCAGTGACGGGACGTTATACAGATAGGAAGGAGCTGCTTCGATTACCAACATACATCCTATCTGGCAAATGTCTGTCAGAGCTAAACATAGAACTGGAGTGGACAGGATTCAAGGTCACAGCACGCTCACTGAGAAAACATTCTGAAGAAGGTCATATCAGAACAGACCACTTTCTCTGGTTTGGAAAGGAGGACATGCAGTATTTCTAGTCTATGGTGTGTCATGCCACGCGATCCATACATTTATTTCCTCTGAGCATCCCAAGTCTTACAATCCAGTATTTGATCTCATTTGCAAACAAGGCAACTACAAAAGCCACTGGTTTAAAAACGACCCAACCTAAATTTTTTTTTTTAAATGCATTCCTGGACAAGATTACTTGGGATAATTAGCAACGTGTGCATTTCTTGGCAAAGATTGACAGTTTACTGATGGAACTGACTCATCAGAGAGAGTGCGCTATGGATATTTTCTTTGTACATACTTAACTGTCTACTTCTAAACATATTATGTAATTATTAGTAAACATGGAACTCTGGAAAGTTCTTTGTGTACAAATGCCTTCTTGAATTCTGTATTTTGTTGCTGTTTAGGTTATATGCAATTTAAATTATGAGTAATTGCAAGAAAAAATATCACAATAGCATGTAATCTATCAAACATTATATCAGTTTACATAAACAAGATGTTGGCTTTTGGTTAAAGCCATGGAAGTTTAGATTTGTTTCTTTTGGGAAGTAATCATGTCATGTAGCAGAAGGTAACTAAGTAATAAATTGTGACACTAAGCCATAATTACAGCTAAATATGCTGCATGGCTTGTTATTTATTTATTCAGAAATGAGAAGGTATTAGCCACTGGTTGGGCTTAGTAATAGCAATGATGTGACGTGGCAGGGAAAATGAGCTATATTTTGAGAGTTTAATTGTATGTAATTTAAAAAAAAAAAGATGTAGAAAGATGAATAGTGTCCTTGAATAGATAGAAGAAAAAGTTCATAAGTACGTGGTCATACAACTAGGTTTACCACTCAAAGATAATACTGTAGTTTGTGTACTGAAGTTACCTTGGCATGTTAATGTACAGTAATACACATCCTATGAGATGAGAGAGTTTAACAAAACTGATCCAATATGAAAAACTGCTAATGTATCAGAATCATGTCTTTCTGTAATATCATTTTTTTTTTTCAATCACTGACATAATGTGAGAGCGTGTGCAACAGGAATTGTGCTTGTAACTCTGATATGATAAACTTAAAAAGAGCCACGTTATTTTTGAGAGTGAGGGTGAGAGAGAAAGAGAGAGCGAAAGTTAGAGAGAGGGAGGACCTGAGAGAGAGAGATATTGTTATTCTTATGACATAATTTATAAAAAAATAAATACACCCACATGATAACATATATGACAAGTTTTCAACATCCAATGCAGTTGTGGGAATGCTTCACCAACAGAAAAAGATTGTTTTTAAATGAAAAAATTTCTCTCTTTTGTAAAAAGAAAAACTTCTAGAAGACTTGTCAAAAAAATGTAGATTATGTGTAATCCAACCAGCTATAGAAGAATAGAGATCTTAAGATTTAGTGGAATCAGGATTGGTTTTTTGTTTTGTACATTTTGTTTTCTTTAAAACATTGATAATATTATTGTCAAGAGATTTGTTGCTTTAATACCTGACATAATGAGTAATGTCTAATATGATGTAAATGTGTTAACCTGACTGAAACTAACACTCAACATTTAAAAACCTGGCATATAAGTGTATTTATACAGTTTTGAGAATTCAAGAATAAAACTGATTGAAATGAAAATAAAATAAATCATTATAAAAAGACTGTAAAACGGTTTCTGCTATGCAACAATAAAATTCAACTGAGCTCACTCATATGGACAACCATGTATTAAATTTGTATTGGTCTTGTTCTTTTCTCTCTTTCTGGTGTTCATCCATGACTACTTTCCATCGTCTGCCCTTACTAGAATGTTAAGTGGGTATGAATGTGTTGAGGTTTGTAGCAAAGCTGTGATATTTTCACCTTTCAACCCAACACATCAGACTTTAGCACATCATTTTTAGCATTAGATTGCCTTTTCTCTTTGGTCAGGTTAGTCTGCTTCCAGGAGCACCACTAGGAGGTGTTGTAGGGTCTCAATCAGTTCTGTTGTTCTCCAATTCTGATGACATAAGCAAGGTAAAGGTAAAGTAAGAGACTTTAACAGCATCTTAGGATGCAATTTTTCACCCATATTTGCTCACCTGCCTATCCAGAAGTGTTCGAAGACTTCTGGACAGTGTCGCTTCAAGCATTGAAACTCACGATGTGAGGTGGCATTCCTCACCTTCCCTGAGTACTTCCCTGGTACCTATTTCTGTCAGCGGCTGGGTCGACCACAGTGGTACATTTTTTTTTCAAAGCACTAGTCAGTTGTGAGTCACTATTGCTCTCAAGCCAGCTGCTGGTGGGCATCTTGGCTATTTATCTTGTAAAAACAGTTTGTCCAACTAGTGCATTGACATAATTGACAGGTTCGTGGGACAGTATGATTATGATCGTAATATGAACATGACTGGGATAGAGACTCAAAGATGTTTATAAAAGCTTTAGTAAACTCTAGATAACCACTCACTGACAATATGAAAATAGTAATGACTCATATCTACAAAAGAGTAAAACTCTACAGGAAGCCAAAGCAAAAAGAAACTTATCACCATCAGGAGGAAACAACCATGTTTGCCATATTAAAAAAAGAGAACAGTTGGGATATATTGTGACAACTGTGGACAGCTAAACAGAGAGAAAAGATATCAAACAGTTTAAATTAATGTTTTTTTGTGTGTGTTTTTTGTTGTTGTTGGTTTTGGTTAATAAGTCAACATTAGAGATGATAAACAACTGTAAAATCAGACTGTTGTGGAGAGACATGAATTAGTGGAAATACATGACACTTGATGATAATATTGGTGAATTTACTTTTCCTTCATTTTACAGCACAAGATGAAGTCCGTCAGGTCAATATTTAAAGCAAATGCCAATAATTTAACCAGTCAGCCGCTGAAATTCTTCAATGCATAATCCAGCAATTACTGGCTAGTATGCATCTCATCTTCATGTGTATCCTTCAGCCTTTATCAATATCTTTGGCTTCCACTCACTCTTACTGGTTAATTAATGACACTGTTTCCTGATTTCTGTACTTTCCTCAAACCACAATTTTTCTACTTTATGTTCACTGTCTCTGCTGATTTCTTTCTAGAAAGAATAATGTGACGTTAAAGGATGACTGGGAAAATCAGAAGCTCACATGTGAAAGAGGTTGACTGAGAACAAAACTGTATGTTATGTATAATGATGGCCACCCAACCACCTTATGTATGTGTGTGACATGATTCACATAACAAATATATCTCAAATAAAAGCATTTAAGATTATGAAATAAATGTTTATCATCTATAAATTTCTACAACATTTTGTGTGACATAATTAGGTTTGGAATAAGTAGAAAGCAAAGTAAGTAGAGATAACATTAAATTAAATAAAATGGTGGTCATAATGAAATTATTTACAAATTACACATAACACATTAACATATACACACTCTTATTGTACACACAAATATTTTCAACGCTGTTAGCAGAAGTGACTTCATTGCACATGAAGTCCCAAAAGTGTACTGGATTACCATTTCACAAGCTCTTTCGTCCTCACCTAAACATAGTAAAGTAGCTTCCATCAGTCATAGTTGACTATGGATTTTGCTGCGCCCCTAGGAAATGTTATTCTTTCTTTTCTTTCACTGTGAATTATCTTTTTCTATGAATCTATCTTCTTGTCTGAATTGAAACTTAGTGTGTTTCCAAAGATTGCGGTCTGTAGTTGTGTCTTCCCAGGCTGCAGGGATATGTTCAGAGTCTACATGTCATGTTTACACACGTCTATAAATTGGAGTTTTGGGCACCACCAAATTCTTTTGTCATCTACTAGTTGATCATAAAGTATATCTTTTGGTATGCGATCATCTTTCATACGGTGTAAGTGGCCAAGCCAGCATAACCTACGTTATTTGAGCAGTGTGTAAATGTTCGTAAGGTCTGTGCAATAGAGAACCTCCATGTTTGTCACTTTGTCCTTCCAGTTGATACCACATATACTGTGCTGACTTCACATATGGAATACATTTAGCCTTCTCTCTTGCTTTGCATAAGTTGTCACCTAAATAGGGTTCATATAATAGGTAACCTGTGCATTTTATTACAAGAAATTAACACTTTGAGATCACCAGAAATCGTCTGCCTCCCCATCCTAATGCACCAAAAGAAACAGCTGCTGGAACAGTCAAGAGTCATGGAATGGAAATCTAAATCAATATTAGATCTAGTTAGAAGAAAATATAAACCTGTGTTATGAAGTTTGAATAAGGCATTAGCAAAATAGGTGAACAGGAGTACAAAGTAATTATAGGTAGTATAAGAGTAGCTATTTTTGCTGGCAAAGTAGTAAAATTAAAATTACTGAGGACATGTATCTTCCCAATAGCAACATTTGGTTGTGAATCATGGACAATCTTGTAAACAGCAAGAAAGAAAATCAATTCGTTCAAAACAAAGTGCTAAACAAAAATCCTTAAGATTCCTTGGATAATGAAAGAGAGCAATGAAGAAATATCAAAAGATTTAAACATTAGAAAGAATTAGCTTATAGAAACCATTCTACAGAGGAAATTAAAATACTATGGCTAGTCAATATACAGTGGGCTGGAAAGAACAATAATGGAAGTCATGGTTCCTGAGTGATGCATCACAAGGAAAGAAGGTGGTTTCTAGATATCAAGGAGACCTTGAATATGACCACGGAAGAAGTAAGAGATCTGGCTAGAGAGAGAGATTCTTTCAGACATTGATGAATGCAACATTCTGCAAAGGACATGTAACCTGATGATGATGATTTTTTGCTGTTGAATTGAGTCTAAGCAGCATACAAATAGATGGGTTGTATTCAGAGTTTTGTCAAACTGACTCAAGCAACCTGGATGAGTGACACTTACAGATATAGGCAGTTCTACAAGTGAGCAACGAGAAATATTCTAAAACTAATGTTGATGTGTAGAAAATCCAGTTCATAAGTGTGTGTGCCATTCAAATAGTTTAAGACTTCCTAGGAAACTATTAAGACACTCGGGAATGCTATGTATTATTGCTAAAACACATTAGTGGTTGAAATTTCTAGTGAGTATCATGTGCAGTGTGGAAAATAGACTGAGGAGTTGATTACTGAACTAGTGATGTAGTTTATGCTCAGTTTGAGTTCTATAATCAGAGCATCAAGAAGGTGAAAAGTAACAGAAGAAGTGCATCACCTTGAGGGGTGAACACTGTGAGAGGACTAATATTCACACCAATTTTTGGGTATGTGTCTTGATGTCTTCATACTTAAGTGCATAACGTTTTGACTGGTCCATGATGCCATTTGATACACAACTGCATCAATTTCCCACCATTATCTCTTTCACACAATATCCCACATGCACCATCTGCTTGCAAGCAATTTCAATCAATAACATGTCTTTACAGTGATAGATAACACCTCCATCTGTCATAATGATTTCTTGGTAATGTGCAAAACTCTAACCAATTCTCATATGCATGAATTCTTATTTTCATTTAAAATGACAAAGCAACAGGTTTGTTTGCTTTTGAAAGAAGCCAATAGGATAAGGTAGAAAGTGTTATCTATGTAATTCAGTGCAGTTTTGATTTAATTTAAGATGCCACTAATGGATTAACACCTTACTCAGCTGATAGTGAACTAAGGAAAGTGAGGGATACAAAACTAAGGGTAAATGTACAAACTAAAAGAATCCCATTAAAGTGCAGCTGGTTTGTCAAGAGAACAGCAAATGAAGCATCAAAAACAGTTCTCATGTTCGCCAAAAAGTCAGTAAACAAATAGTATCAGTTAATAGTGGTTAATTTACTAGGTAAAAGGTTGATTCATAAAAAAATGGCATTTCTTACAATATGTTATGGAGCACAAAGAGCTTGGCAAGGGTCTTAGCAAGTCCTGATTATCCACTGAATCACTCCTCCCACCTTAACACTCCGACTCATCGAAATCTGATTCAAGTGCAATTACTCTGCCACTGAATGATTTTATCAGAGTGGTGACATTTTTCTCACTGTATATGGATGGAGGAGCAACAAACATCATATTGGCCTCATGTCACAATAATCATTGGTTCTAACGCCAACTAGACACTTTAACCAGTCACATAAAAATGGCTTCCAAAGTTGAGGAAAGTAGTAACAGTGAGGATAAGTACTGGCATGTTATGCACCTATAAATGTTGCAGTTTTGTTTTGTAAAGTAAAAATACTGAACACTTGCAATATTTTATTCAGACATCCACAACCTCAAATACTATCAAAGAACTAGTTAACTTAAGACATCCACAACCTCAAATACTATCAACGAACTAGTTAACTTAAGACATCCACAACCTCAAAGACAATCAAAGAACTAGTTAACTTAAGATATCCACAATCTCAAATACTATCAAAGAACTAGTTAACTTAAGACATCCACAACCTCAAAGACAATCAACGAACTAGTTAACTTAAGACATCCACAACCTCAAATACTATCAAAGAACTAGTTAACTTAAGACATCCACAACCTCAAATACTATCAAAGAACTAGTTAACTTAAGACATCCACAATCTCAAATACTATCAACGAACTAGTTAACTTAAGACATCCACAACCTCAAAGACAATCAAAGAACTAGTTAACTTAAGATATCCACAATCTCAAATACTATCAAAGAACTAGTTAACTTAAGACATCCACAACCTCAAAGACAATCAACGAACTAGTTAACTTAAGACATCCACAACCTCAAAGACAATCAACGAACTAGTTAACTTAAGACATCCACAACCTCAAAGACAATCAAAGAACTAGTTAACTTAAGATATCCACAATCTCAAATACTATCAAAGAACTAGTTAACTTAAAGACATCCACAACCTCAAATACTATCAAAGAACTAGTTAACTTAAAACATCCACAACCTCAAAGACAATCAAAGAACTAGTTAACTTAAAACATCCACAACCTCAAAGACAATCAAAGAACTAGTTAACTTAAGACATCCACAACCTCAAATACTATCAACGAACTAGTTAACTTAAAGACATCCACAACCTCAAAGACAATCAAAGAACTAGTTAACTTAAGACATCCACAACCTCAAATACTATCAACGAACTAGTTAACTTAAAGACATCCACAACCTCAAATACTATCAACGAACTAGTTAACTTAAGACATCCACAACCTCAAAGACAATCAAAGAACTAGTTAACTTAAGATATCCACAATCTCAAATACTATCAAAGAACTAGTTAACTTAAGACATCCACAACCTCAAATACTATCAACGAACTAGTTAACTTAAGACATCCACAACCTCAAATACTATCAAAGAACTAGTTAACTTAAGACAACCACAACCTCAAATACTATCAAAGAACTAGTTAACTTAAGACATCCACAACCTCAATGACAATCAAAGAACTAGTTAACTTAAGACATCCACAATCTCAAATACTATCAAAGAACTAGTTAACTTAAAGACATCCACAACCTCAAATACTATCAAAGAACTAGTTAACTTAAAGACAACCACAACCTCAAATACTATCAAAGAACTAGTTAACTTAAAGACATCCACAACCTCAAATACTATCAAAGAACTAGTTAACTTAAGACATCCACAAACTCAAAGACAATCAAAGAACTAGTTAACTTAAGACATCCACAACCTCAAATACTATCAAGAACTAGTTAACTTAAGACATCCACAACCTCAAAAACAATCAAAGAACTAGTTAACTTAAAGACATCCACAACCTCAAATACTATCAAAGAACTAGTTAACTTAAGACATCCACAACCTCAAAAACAATCAAAGAACTAGTTAACTTAAGACATCCACAACCTCAAAGACAATCAAAGAACTAGTTAACTTAAGACATCCACAACCTCAAAGACAATCAAAGAACTAGTTAACTTAAGACATCCACAACCTCAAATACTATCAAAGAACTAGTTAACTTAAAGACATCCACAAACTCAAATACTATCAAAGAACTAGTTAACTTAAGACATCCACAACCTCAAAGACAATCAAAGAACTAGTTAACTTAAGACATCCACAACCTCAAATACAATCAAAGAACTAGTTAACTTAAAGACATCCACAACCTCAAATACAATCAAAGAACTAGTTAACTTAAGACATCCACAACCTCAAAGACAATCAAAGAACTAGTTAACTTAAGACATCCACAACCTCAAATACAATCAAAGAACTAGTTAACTTAAAGACATCCACAACCTCAAATACAATCAAAGAACTAGTTAACTTAAAGACATCCACAACCTCAAATACTATCAAAGAACTAGTTAACTTAAAGACAACCACAACCTCAAAGACAATCAAAGAACTAGTTAACTTAAAGACATCCACAACCTCAAATACAATCAAAGAACTAGTTAACTTAAGACATCCACAACCTCAAATACTATCAAAGAACTAGTTAACTTAAAGACATCCACAACCTCAAATACAATCAAAGAACTAGTTAACTTAAGACATCCACAACCTCAAAGACAATCAAAGAACTAGTTAACTTAAGACATCCACAACCTCAAAGACAATCAAAGAACTAGTTAACTTAAAACATCCACAACCTCAAAGACAATCAAAGAACTAGTTAACTTAAAACATCCACAACCTCAAAGACCATCAAAGAACTAGTTAACTTAAAACATCCACAACCTCAAAGACAATCAAAGAACTAGTTAACTTAAAACACCCACAACCTCAAATACTATCAAAGAACTAGTTAACTTAAGACATCCACAACCTCAAATACTATCAAAGAACTAGTTAACTTAAAACATTCACAACCTCAAAGACTATCAAAGAACTAGTTAACTTAAGACATCCGCAACCTGAATTTTTGTTAAGCACTCACACAGAAAACAGTGTAAATTGAAGAAAAATTCTGCTGTTATAATCATGTCTGGCATGCATTAAATCTGCATTATTGTTTTCTGTAAAAGTGTCCATCTTCTGTGTATTTCTCTGAGCATAAAACATTTATCCCTTACCGACCTGCTGAGTCAGTCGTAAGTTAAGGGCTTAACTTAAGAAAAACACACATTGGGGTTTAGCCCGACTGATGTTTCCCCCCACGTGTTTGATTGCTAAGGTCTCACATGCGATCTTTTACGATCTAAATATAAAACTTTAGCTGTTTACATTTTAAAAAGTACTTATCAGTTCTTATCCTCCTCCTTGGTAGAAAACTTTACAAAACTTTTCAAAAATTTTAATCCGTTGGAAACACTATGTTCAATCACTTTAATCACACAAACTACACTCCAAAAATAAAACAACCGCCATCTTGGCCAGGAAAAATCGTCATTACTCTGAGTTATCTAAATACAGTCTGAGAGACAAGATCAGAAATGAAGAACTGAGAAAAAAGCTAGGAATAGCCCCCGCCATAGAATATATAAGGAAACAACAGATAAAATGGTTTGGCAACGTGACAAGGCAGAAAGATCAAAACACAACACAACAAGCCTTCAACAAACGTTGTGAGAACAAGGGTTGGCCATGAAAAAGATGGGTCGATGAAATATTAGAAGCACTAGGAAACATAACAGCTGCAGAGGCGAACAGAAGAGCAAAAGATCGCAAATTATATCTCCCCTCGATGCTGAAAGGAAGATGAGGAAGGAAAGAAGAAGAAGAAGAAGTAGTAAAAGTCTCCAGGTATACCCATCACTGTTGAACAGGCCTGTCATATAAAATGATGTAATTATAATAAGGAGGGTCAACAACAATAGTCTCTGGTGCTCCAAAATTTTGTCTCATTGATCGTGCTGCATCTTCTACCCCCATCACATATGACTGCGGTGGGAGTTCAGACAACATCATATTGTTCATATCTGCAAAGCAATTACAAAAAAATGCTGCATAAACTGTTCAGAGGCAATTTATGAGAGTGTATTCATGTTTCTGGTCACATAAGTCTTACTTTGGTTATCTTCAGCATGGAACAACGTGTGAAATAATAGAGAAAGGAAATTATACACAACATTGCAACAAGAGATAATCTGATCATCAGCAGTAAATGTTTCAGCCAATTATTTTCTTCACTATCCTCATCAAGTACCATGCCTGCTGGTGTAGGTGATCATGTCTCTCCACAACTTTTGATCTTGACAGTTATTTATAATTTCTGTTGTTGACCTTCTGCCAAGCCATTCTCTTAAGCTGTCTGGTATCTTATCTCTTTGTCCCTCAATTTTCCCAGTTGTCACAATATATTTCAGCTGTTCCCATCTCATTACATGGCCAAAAATGATGAATATACTTACTAATATTGGAAATTAGCTCTCTATTTTTTGACCTCTTTCAGAATGCTTTCATTATTCTTATTAGCTGTCCATGGTATTCTCAACATACTTCTGTAAAACCACAATTTACAGCCTTCAGTGATTTTCTTGTCTGTTGTCCCACTGGCAATGATTCACATCCATGTGTTAAGACTTGTTCTACATAACATTTAAGAACTCTTTTTCTTCTTTCCATTGTCAAAAATTGATTGCTTAGTATCGTCCTCATTTCTTGACTATATAAAAGAATTATACTCCCTTAGATCATAACTCCCAGAGTTAACAAATGTACAGATATTAAATTTAACATATTTTTTTTTAGAAAATAAAATTTCATAACAAGATATAAAAGTGAGATTACTGTCTAATAATTATGACCAAACTTTTTTTTAATGTTTGCAAGTAAGATTAATTTGTTAAAAATCAACACATTTTTTTAAAACCCTTAATTACGATTCCTATCTGTAACTCTCCCAGTTACAATACCATAGTAAAAATTACTATCACTTAAAAGTAACATTCATCATCATCATCATTGAGTGCCATCTCCGCATCGAGGCAAAACATGAGGACACAAAGTTTCTGGCTCGGGTTGATTTATGACCTATAAGTCACCTCAAGGACCGGATGTGTTACAATGTCTATCAGTACAGTTGGCGTCAGTATGTTCGGCAACAGCATAGCATTATTTGTTGTTATAGCGTTGGTAATAAAACAAAACTCAAACATAAAAAATACTTTAAAAAATAAATGTTTGGCAATCCCTTTGTTATTGGTTTGATTCTTGGTAAAGCCAAGAATCTTTCTACATTGGGGTAAAATAAATACCCCATCATGCAGACTATGTGGTGATGCACTCTTGACCGATGTCTTTTAATTCCGGCCTCTCATTTACACCTCCACTGTTCCCCACAGCAGGTAGTTTGCTTTTTCTTTTAGTTACTTATTCAAGTTTCAAAATAAAAAAAAATGACACTACTAGTTAATGAACATGGTGTTTCAGCAAATGGAACATGAATACTTGACAACAAATATACAATTAAAATTTAAATAAAATATAAATAAGTATTATTCAAGCTGCAGACAAATAGACAATCATATTCACAAATAATGTAATATAACAAATGGTATTTTAATAATTGTAACTTAGAAATATGAAGAAAAAAATATATTTTTATCCTATAATAAAAATAGCTTAAAATTACCCTAGAGTATTTTCATGTTGTGTTAAACATTCTTCATGATGGCATGAACATTATATAGAGTGAACGAAATATATGTTAAAAATAAATAAATAAAAACAACTTACATTGTTGAGGTGGTGGGTGCTGAGGTTGCGTTTGTGGTAAGGGCTGGGCCAAGGATGATGGCATGAATTGAGTTAACGATTGTGGCAATGATTGAGGTAAGGATGATTCAGTTAATAACTGAGACATGGGCTGTGGTGCAGTTTGTGGAATGGACTGGGGAACTGCATGAGGTAGAGACTGGGACATGACTTGAGGAAGAGGCTGCGACAATTGTTGTGTTTCTAGTCGTGGTGTTTGGGGAGGGTGTGAAGGAAGTGGTAATGATGGTAAAGCTGACTTCATATGCTGCAATGGATGTTGCTGCATGTACTCTATATTCAGTGCTGAAGATATTTGTTCTTCAGGCTCCACCTTGCACTTGTGTTTACTCACACTGAACTTGTACACTTTCCCACACTGTGTACATAAATGGCTGGGCTTAGAATGTACATTCATGTGAGCTTTAAGAGAAGCATTTTCTCCAAATGCCTTGCCACAACCTTCTCCTGGACATACAAATGGCATTTCTGAAATTTAGCAAACAAATTATTTAAAATTGAGCCTATCTAAAGAAACTTTAAAAATTTTTTTTTTAATGATTGAATAATAAAATGTAGATAAATATCTCACTCTGACAAGTGGAGAAAAGAAATAGTCAAAATTGGATACAAATCAATTATTCACTCTACTGCAACTGAGTTTTCACTTACACAACACATACATCATATGTATGGGGGTACTAGATGTAAGATATAAGCCTCTGGAGAGGAAAGCCCCAGATTCTTTTGTTTCATTTTCTTAGTGTTCATTAAGGAGGTGTGGATGCATTGTGTCACTAGTTTTACAGCAAAGCAGTGATATCTGTGCCTCTCGGCCTATCACATCATTCTTTGGCATTGGTAAATTTGCTTAATGAATTTTTGCCAGGACATCAGCAATTTTAAGCCTACTCTTTTCAACTTTAAACTGATTGTATTTGAGACCGAACTCAGGGCCTTACTGTCAAAAGGCTGATGTATTACCTCTGGACCACCAAGTCCCCAATTTTAGGCCTACTCTTTTCAACTTTAAACTGCCAATGGTTATTTTCATGTGTGTGAATGTACAAAGGGTCTCTTATTTTTCACCGTTTTCCAAGAGGACTAGACACTGGATCTTATTACCCACCTGGGAGGCTAAGACCACAAGAAAACCATGGATTCAATTTTTTTTAAAAACATCCACCATCTGTGTTTGAGACCGAACTCAGGGCCTCACTGTCCAGAGACTGATGTATTACCTCTGGTCCACAAAGTCCCCAATCCCAAATTCAAATCTCACCACAGATGGTAGGAAATTTTTCACTTTAAATCATGGTTTCTTTGTGGCTTTACCCTCCTATGGGGTCTAGGTAATGAGATTAAATGTTTAGCCCTCTCAGATAACAGTGACAACCAGGAGGTACCAAGTGCATTCGCACATGTTAAAAAACTCTTAGCAGTTAAAAAGTAGAAAAGAGTAGCCTCAAAATGGCTGTTGTGTGGACAAAACTGTTAAGCAAACCTACTCATGCCAAAGACGGATGTATTGAGCTAAAATGTACAGATATCATGGCTTTGTCGTAAACTAGGGACACAACACACCTACACCAAATTAATGTGTGAATGCCAAGAAGAACATACAAATGTTTATCTACTTTTTTCAATTTTCTAATTTATATTCCATATTTTAAAAAAAAAAAGTAAACTGATTTAACAACATTATCATGCTAATAATAATAAGATCACTCAGATTTAAATATCGTAGAAAAAGTCCTAGTAAAAACCCAGACAAAATGAAAATAAATTACTCAACACAATAAATATTTAAAAGACTATTATATGGTTGTTATATCCAGATCACCTCCAGTGTGTTAGTGAGTTTAATACTTTATAAATACAGTGGTCTTGTGCTTTTATAGATATGAATAGCCCTAAATTTTGAATGTTCCAAAATTGAAACGCTAAATTTAAGAGAATTTTGATTCAGAATTCGAACAATGCTTCTGCACTTGAACTGTGTGCGTGCAGGTGCAGTGAAAAGTGTCATCCAGTGTTTTTTTTTCAGTCAGAATGTTCCAGACTTTTTGTAAACTTTTAGGGTGTAAAACGTCTTGAGATATAATTTTTATAAGAGACTGAAAACTAGGGGTGCTGAAATCGTGACCAAGAAACTACAGTATTTATATTTAGCAATTGGTATTGGCACTAAATTTGTAATGAAGATAAGTTACTGTGCTCATGGATTGACACTCCGTGAGGCAAACTGGTGATTTTAAAAGTAACTACCACCCATCTTCCTTCCTCCTTCCCCATCCTGGAACTAAAGACAAAGTTAATTTTCCCTTTGATTTTGAATTGTCTGTTGCATTAATTTCTCATTATCAAAGAAAATGTGATCATTGCATTCTAAGTTGGTTTTGAAGATGAAAGAAGTGCATCACCAGTAACAAGGGACATCACAGAGTTACAGAAAATGCAATTTTCATTTTAATATATAATATGCACGTATTTTATTTGTTTTCCTGTTTTAATTTAATATTTAGGGCACTTAATTGTGCTTTCTTTACCTTTATGTATATTTTTTGTTAAAGTTGATTGAAGTGGGTATTGTTTATGGGAATGAAGTAATTCACTTCCATTATTTCTAATGGGATAAACTGATTCAGACTTCAAATGATTCAGAGTTCAAATGATTTTCCAGAACAAATTAGGTTTGAAGTATGAAGCACCACTGTACATTTTTAGTATACACTTAAACCTATTAGAAATTACAGTACAACGTTTTTTCAAGAATGTGTACAATGAATGATTCTGTCATTATAGCAGTTTACAATTTGATTCAAGAAAACATTAGCTGCTCTACACCTTTTCTCTGGGATGGTAGGGTGACCATATGTGTTACTGACCACGTCATCCATGAATGTAGTCACAGACAAATATCAGCACTAATACCATATTGCCCAAATGTCACAAGTTTGATGGATGCCCTCTACTTATTACTTAGCTTCATGAACACACAAAACATGGCTCTTGAAACATTATCATGCATCGTGGTTTTGGGGGTTTAATCATCATTTTCTATTACAATTATCTGTTTTTACATAACCTTTATGCTCATGGGCCTTCACAGCTCAGGTCGAAGGGAAAAATGTCTCATAAGAAAGTGGTGAATTTTCCTTGACTACAAGTAGTTGGAGGGAGCCACGATAGCTCAGTGGTTAGTGAACAGGACTACAAAGGACAAGAGGTAGGGTTCGATCCTAACCGATGGCTTCCGGTTCACCCAGCCTTTAATGGGTACCGGATTTTTTTCTGGGAAAGTAAAGCAGCACGGGCGTAGTACCGACTACATTACCCCAAAAATCATATGCCGAAGGTATGTAAAATTTATGGTCACTAACACCATATTCCCTATACGCCACTTGACGTGATGGGGGTACTTTACTTTACTTACCAGGTTAGTTGGACCATGGAGTCATGGCTGTAACTAAGGCAAGAACTTGACTTGAGACACAGACTTTTATCAGTGTTTGCTTTCTCGGTGACTCAATAGGTACATTTAGGAAGATAGAAATGAGTTTTGCTATTAAAATCTTAATTTTCGTGCCAGGACATTCAAATATAAAAGTAAAGCCATCATTGTTACATCCACCTCCCTGGAAGAGAAACTCTACAGGGCAACCGAATCACTGAAACAGACAGTTGCCTTCATAAGAGAGTCTGCAGTCCCAGTCTGAATGAGCCATGATCGCAAAGAAGAAATATAAGAGTGAATGAACGAGCAGACAGACTCGCTGAACATTCTCAGTGCTCTCAAGTGGCAGGACAAGTAAGTGATTCAGACAAAGAATGTGAATCTACAACCTTGAATAGACTGCAAGAGTATCACATCAAAGTTGGTGATGCCAGACAAGTGCACACTGCATAGGGAGAAAAAGAAGACTGGCAAATCAACACAGCACTGGGGTTGTCAGTCGCTACACAAAGAGAGATATATTGAGGAAGGGATCCAAACACGTATGGAGTCATTAGATGTGAGGATGATTTGTCAACTAACATGACTTTTATTTCCCAACTACTTTGCCATTCTCTCTCAAATTCTTCTTCCATGTTTTAATTTATTCTCCAATTAATTTCTCTTGACCTCTACCTCTTCTGTGTCACTAGACCTTCGTGCTATATATGTCTCCAATTAATTTTGGACTATCTTTTTTTTTCAATATAGCTATTGCATATGTAGTGCTATTTTTTTTATCTTTTGGTAATGTTCCTTTAACTAATTTTTTGGCAGTCATTGTACGTGAGATATTATTTTTAGAAACACAATATACTTACATAGATACAAAAGGTAATTTCTGAACAACTTACTTGAATGGGTCTTCATGTGGTTTTTACAAGAAACATGACTGCCAAATCTCTGACCACATTCTTCGCACATATATTTCTTCTCTCCCTTGTGAATTTGCTTATGTCCTTTCAAACTATCAGGATCATCAAACTGGCATGAACAGATTTTACACTCATAAATCTTTTCACCTGAAAGTTGTAATATTTAAAAAGATGAAGCTATCAGATCTGCCAAGCTGGATGCTAGTTATTATACATTTTGAATTGTACTGACTTCCATGATGAAACTTATAATGTGTGTCTGATGCATTACAGACATGCAAACATCAAGAAAGATGACAATGCAGTTTGTAACATTAGAATAACTTCTCAACATTGAATCAAAGACAGGTCTATATTTAAGAAACAATTAATATAATAATTCACACTACATATCATTCTGTTATCACATGCCACAGTTCACACCATCTAGAATACCTTCATAGTTAATGATCTATAGGTTAAAAAAAACTCTACACACTTTAGCTCTACCATTCCACTATTGCTAACTCAATTGTTGTAAACCATCAACTTTACATGACAGCTATTCATTTCCTATGACTCATATAATTCTTCTACTCTTTATTTCACAACCAGCCATTCACAAGCTATTTTCCTTCTCTGCAGTACATTTTAGTTATCCAAATACTTTGTCCTCCCAGATCTAAAAGTCAACTCAACTCTAAATGTATTCTTCTGTAATCAGACTCTAAAGGATGTGCATCTTGCCATAACTATATTTTTCTTCATTAACCAGATTATTCCTTGTGTCTCTCATTGATAACCTCTCCTTATTCTCTCTGGCCAATCACTATACGTCTACCTATCATTACTATTCTGTGACTCATTTTTTTCTGATTCCTCATTTGTTCATATATTATTATTCCATCCATTTTTAACTGTTTTTATTTCAAGTTTTCTAAATGTGTCCTTGACATGTATTGTAAGACTTCTATTATCTCTATTCTTTTCTGCTTTCTACTACTGTACACCTCTTGATATTAATTTTTTCCTTCAACTCTTACACATTTTATTTCAAGAAAAACTGAATGTTGAAATACAATGACTCACTGTTATTTTGTACCAGTAATTAATATTCACTACTGCAAATTATTGGAGAATCAATCAATCAAAGCCCTTCTTGAAATATAGGCCAAAACCATGGTATTTTCATCCATACATATTTTTGGGCATTTACTTCCTTCCAGCCTAGACAACATTCTTGAGGGTTTCCGTAACTTCTCTTTTCCTGGGCCTTCCCTTTTTCTTTACCTGTTTGTTCCATGACAATGCTTGTCATGCCAGCATCATGTTTTCGTAGTGTGTGTCCATTCCAACTGCATTTTCTATTCATAATTTGTTGCTCGATTGAAAATTAATGGAGAAGACATCAAATAAAAATTGTGACCTTAACCAAAAATAATTAAATTTAAAAAACCAAAAATATAAAAACAGTCTACCCGTATGAGACCTCTTGTGCTTCATCCATTGAGAGCTGATATTGAATCTTTTCCCACACAACATACAGACATAGGGCTTCTCATGATGCAGAAGATGAATTCTGGCACTGCTCAGAGTCTGCATTGCCTTGCTGCATCCATCAATAGGGCATCTAAAGAAGCCTTAGAAAACAGTCATGGTATGTCTTAACCAATAATGGACTTAGGAATGGAAACAACAACATATTCAAATATATATACACAGTGATAACAGAACAAAGCTGAGGCTGGAAAGATTATACATATACTTAGAAGTGACCTATCACAAGAACTAGCATACGGTAGACTCTGAAGTGATGTCAAAGGAGATATAGACTATAAAGCTAGCAGAAAACAGTGGAGGCAGAGGTGGGCCAGACTTGGGGCACCCTGAAATGAATTCCAAGAAAGGTGGAAAGATTATGTTTTTGCTGGACTGAAATAATGCAAGTCACTCAGTGACATTCCTAATTAGATTATTTTGATCAGATTGTCATGTTTATAATACAAATTAGCCTTCATATCAATGAAGATGCAGGATTAACTAAATTTACATGACATAATAAGAAGATCAAATAATAAGATCAAAACAATAACTTGAGGTATTCTTTCCAACATTAATGTACAGTTGTGAATCAAAAGCTACATTATCAGCGCAGGTGAAGATACACAATTTTTTACTACAATAGATTTTAAATGTATCCTCCTTTCTTTATTTTTTGTGGTCATCATGAAAAATTATTATTTGTAAAACTGACTCAATATTCTAAAGATAAGAACTGCTGCAGAGTGTGTCTTCAACATTGATAAAATGATTGCTAAACATGTGTGTCTAGCATTTAAATAACAGAAAACATTTATATGAGCATATTTATACTTCAAGACAAGCTCTAAATAGACATCAACGTCATTAGACTAGCCATTTGTTTCTTTATACTTAACTTTATACATGAAATTGGGTGCAGAGGAAAATATTTGTTAATCAGGCTTACCATAATGTACTTTTGAATGTTTCAAGACTTTCACATGAGATGTATAACCTTCGTTGCAATGATCAAAGCTACAGGTGAAAGGTTTATGATTCTCATGCTCCAAAGTGTGTGTGGTAAACATGGCTTCAAGAAGAAATGTCCTCCTACATTCCTCAAACTCACATCTGTATGGAGGATTTCCTTGAGTTTAAGTAAAAAATATAGAAACACATTGTTCTTTTTTTTATTTAACAAATTAAAATTAACAATAATCCTAGCTATCATAACAGTTCATCATTTTGTGCCATGCCGATCGGTGCAGGTGATCATCTCTCTCCTCATCTCTCAGTCCTCCATGCATGTTATAATTTCAGTTGTTGATCTTTTATGATGCCATTTTGATAAGTTGTTCAATATTTTTTCTCTTGGTTTTCCTCTGCTCCTCTTTCCATTAAGTCTGTAGGTTGTTATGGTATCCTCAATGCTTTCTTTTCACATCACATCCCCAATAAATGTAGATTATCTTTTATTTCTGGTTTATCCAGCTCTTTTTAAGTATTCTTCATTAGTAGTAAACTCATCAGCAGTCAGATAAAAAACGATGCAGGAAAACACAAATGAACTATCATCAATAGCCAGCAAAATTGGGCTTGAGATCAATCATGAAAAGACTAAAGTCATGAAAAGTTTTAATCCAACAGATGACAAAATATACATGGAAAACAAACCAGCATAAGAGATCGATCACTTTATCTATCTTGGAAGTCACATTGATCGAGAAGGGGATACAAGTAAAGAAATTAGAATCAGAATAGCTAAAGCAGCAATATCTTTCAGAAGCCTTGAAAAGTTGTGGAAATCAAAACTCATCAGCACAAACACAAAACTTAGACTATTCAAATCAAATGTACTATCAACCCTTACGTATGCGTGTGAAAGCTGGAAAACAACAAGAGATATAGAAACAAAGTTGAACGCATTCGAAAATAAATGTCTAAGGAAAATACTTGGTATAGCGTGGAACGAATTCAAAACAAATGAGGAAATTAGAGAAATCGCCAATCAACCACTAATATCCTCAATAATAAAGAAAAGACGATGGTCATATGTTGGACATGTGATAGAGATAATAACCGAATAGCAAAGCAAGCCCTCATGTGGGAAACAACAGGTAAGAGAAAAAGAGGAAGACCCAGGGAGACACTGAGAAGAACATTGATGAGAGAGGCAAGAGCAGCAGGATTCGGCTCCCTCAATGAGATAGAGCAGCTTGCACAGAACAGAGACAAATGGTGAGCTTTGATAAAATATCTTTAAAAGAAAACTGCTAGAACAAAAATTCAGATTGGAGAAGGAGTATCTTGGTCTACGCCCTATGGGCCGGCTACGGCTCGAAAGGTCAATAGATAGATAGTAAACTTTGGAATTCATGGCATTCTCCTGATAAACCACACCTCAGCTGCCTCTAAGGTCACAATCTGTAAATATATCAAGATTGACTTCAATTTCATAGGTGACCACATGATACACAAGTCTTATTTAGCTTGCTGTAAACACAATAAAAGAACTTTGTCAGAATCTTACAGCCAGTTTACAATTCTCTATCCTCTTCTGATAATTGTTTGGCTGGAGCAATTAGTAGACAATGAGACACTTTGTAAAAAGACTGGGTTTATGTTCAGATTGGAGAACAATTATTTTATGTATGGGAAGAATAGTCCCAAAGTGAACTCCTACCTCTCTAAATGCTCATAGAAATCATTAACTGGTCTGAGAATATTTCATCAATAACATTATAACAAGTATTAACACAGGTGCTGTAGGAGACAAGGTTTAGAATAGAAGCCTTTTCTTAGTTGATTTTGTGTATACGTAAAAAGAAAAAGAAGTAAAGGATTCTTCCATGCCTTATTGCACATGGGAAATATGGTGTTAGTGTCCATATTTTTTTAATGACCAGAGGCATAATTTATGGATGAATTGGTTGGTATCATGCAAGGCTGCCCTATTTTTCTAGAAAAATCCAGTACAAATTTAAGGTTGGGTGAATCTAGCTGTCAATCTAGATCAAACTCAAACTCTTGTCATTAAGTTGTCCAATGCACCAACAACAAAAAAACACAGTTCCCTTTGAGCGTTAATGAACTTAAAACAAATATTTTTTGCTAATACTGAAAACCAGAAAAGATCGTCATATAGCATAAAACTGCAATGACATGATGTGTTTTGAAACATCACCATAATAAGTTTCAGTGGTTGGATATAAGTCCTCTTCTTAACTATGTTATGCTGTCTATATAACTATATGAGCCAGGTAAACATTGACAAAGCTCAGTGACTGAGTGGTTGAGACAAGAACTGTGTTTCTTTATCAAACCAGTTGGACAACAAGCCAATTTCTGGTTAGATAAGTTTTATCTGTCAGAGATGAAATTAAAAAAAAAAAACCTAGGATTTTTTCACTACATGGCAACTTCATTGAGCTTTGCTCCCAGTTCCTCACTAAATTCCCTGCAGACTTTAGAAATGGGACTATGTTGTACTGGAATTATTTTCCTTTTTAAGCAGAAAGTAGAAAACTGTATTTGTATGCCTAGAAGTGGGCCGCATACTTCTGAAACCCTACACAACACCTATAATACACTATATTGTTGTTTTTGGTAGGGGAAGGGGAGATGAATGGTGTATATAATCTACAGCAATAAATGACACTCAACAAACAAAACACCATTTCAGACAAAAATTATAACAAATCCATTCTTTTTCTTCTTCTTCTACCCTTTTAGCTCCCAGTGGAGCATAGGTCTTCAACAAACACTTTCCAAGTCGTTCTGTTTTTTTGCCATTCTTTTAAGATCATTCCATGTCTTCCCCATCATCTTCATCTCTACTTCTATCTGTCTTCTCCAAGAATTTCTTGGTCTTCCTCTTTGTCTTTTCCCCTGGGAATTCAAAAAAAGGGCCTGTTGTGTAATACTCTCAGTTGGCTTCCGCAGTGTGTGTCCTATCCAGCACCATCGTCTTAGCTGTATCTCTTTATCCAACATCGAGCAGAGGCTACTTATTCTTCTGTTCCAGGGATTAGTCCTCGCACCAATCGAGTATGCCCTGGCCATTCTTACTGTCAGTACGACTCAAATTGATAGGCTGGAGAAAATACAAAATGAAGCCATGCGCATTATCCTGGGATGTACGAGGGACACTCCCTGTGTAGCAATGAGGTATCTTCTTGACTTTCCAACCATGGATGACAGAATTAAGATCTGGAGAGCACGAGCATACCTGAAGATTAGTACAGATACAGAGCATCCATTGCACCACGTGCTCAACACAGAGAAAGGTACCAGGCTAAAAAGAGGCAAATCATGGGTGGGCCGGGCAGAAGATGTCATCAAACAGGTCTGTGGGCTTACCAATATCAGCGTTGGTGAGGAGTGGATACCGGTGCCTACGTAATTCAAGGGAACTTTCTCGTGTGTTGTCACACTCGACAGGAAAAGTAGGGAACAGAACCCGGTCGTGTTTAATGCTGAGGTCAACGGTCTCATCTGCGATAATACCGATGAGAAAGATGCAGTCATCTATACAGACGGATCTGTAAGACGACACGAAAGAAGTGCATGGGCATTTACAGCACGCTCAGCAGGCAGAATAGCCAAGGAAGACAGTGGTGCATACGCCATGACCACGAGTAGCATGACAATGGAGGTGATGGCAGTGACCAAGGCATTCAAATGGTTAGAGTCACAAGACTACATCCACGCATGTATACTGAGTGATTCGATGAGCATGATAAAAAAAGTGGAGGCGGGCTATGTACGCATGCAATGGGTAGAGTCGTTGCAGAAATCCAAAATACGTAAGGTCACCTTTGTCTATGTCCCTGGACATGCGGGAGTACGGGGAAATGAGAGAGCGGACAGGTTGGCTAGCTGCGCTGTCGTTGAGGACGGGCAACCAATGGATCGGGTGGACATCATCAATGCCCTTCGAGATGTTGGAAGAGCACAGGACTTCGACAAACACAGATCAACGTCACTTCTTCGGATGATGGAAATGGGAGTTAAGATGGGCACGGCCAGAAATGAGAAACTTGGTGGCCGTGTAAGAAGACTTATCAACCAACATAGAACTGGAGTCGTCAGCCGCTGGACACTGAGGGAATTGCTGAGGAGGGGATCTGAGCACCTATGGACATGTTCGGAGTGCAATGATGATGACCCGCAAATAACTCAATAACTCTTTATCCACGGTATTTGACTGGTACATATCCATAATTCTATGTTAGTGATTTTGTCCTGCCATTTCCATCCTTTTATTCTGCGTAAGCATCCATTAAGGAAAGTCTGTATCTTCATGATTGTCAATTTGTTGTTCTCCATGTTTCACAGCCATATAATAGGACCGACATAACATTTTAGTTGAAAATTTTTATTTTTTTATTTAGCCTAATTTCTTTGGATTTCCTTATGTTTCCCAGTGCAACGAAAGCTCCTCTTGCTTTAGATATCATTATTTTGGTATCATTTTCTGTTCTTCCCTCTTTGTCTATATTACTGCCCAGATATATGTAAGATTGTATGTCTAGTAGAAGTGTTTCTCCTAATTTTATTTGGTTATTGCCAACTGCATTAATTCTCATAATGTTGGTCTTATCTCTATTAATCTTCAGTCCTCGCTGTTGTGATCTCTCATCAAGTATGCTCATTTTATCCTGCATCTGTTGATGGCTGTGTGATAGGAGAGCTATATCATCAGCAAAGTCTAAATATAATCAAGTTGCTTGGTCAGTAACCACTGGATCCCATTTCTGTTGTTTTTGAGTTATTTTCGTAATCCAATCTATGGCCAGTTTTTATCAGGTTAATAAACTTTATGGGGATTCCGTAATGACTCAGCAACTTCCAAAGCATTCCTATGTCTAAACTATCAAATGCCTTTTCGTAATCTATGAATCCAATATAAAGTGGGGATTTTAGCTCTAAACTTTGTTCAACTATTATACGTAGAGTAGTTATTTGATCAGCATATGATCTGTTCTTCCTAAAACCTGCTTGTTCATCTCTCAAATGTTTCTCTATGGCCTCTTGTAGACTCTCCAGAATGATTCTGCTTAATATTTTTCCTGGCACTGATAGTAGCATAATTCCCCTATAATTTGTGCACTCCTGTAAACTTCCTTTCTTTGGTAGTTTGATCATATAACCTTCTTTCCAGTCTTTAGGTATTACTTCCCTCTCCCAAATTTTATCTAATAGATTATGTAACATCTTGGTAGAGGTAACAAATCCATTACTATAACAAAATCATATAGCTAAACCAGAAACCTTTACATGCTAAATGTATATTGTAAATATCGAATCATAATGCTGGAGTTTCTGTGGATGGCCTGCCAAGATTTCTTTTCCTACTACAGAGTGTACACAATAACTGGGGAAGATTTTACACTAGTGATTTATCATTGTTCTATAGTTTTGTCATTGCAGTGGGCAACCTCATCTTAACAATTTTAATTTGTCAAAGTTTATTTCCCTTGATAATATTGAAAACAAGACCTATGTTTCTTTACCAGCATCTGATAAGACTAGGTATTCCATCTCAGGAACCAAAATTTCTGGAATCATTTGAAAAGAGCCTGTCCTTCCATGTAGGATTGAAACCTGTTATCTTATGAACAAAGACTACATACCATAACAACCATTCCAAAGCACTTTAACTCTTTCAGGACCAGAACAGGAAACAGGAATTTTCAGATTTGGACCAGGTTAATTTTCCTGTTTCCAGAAATTTTACCATATACCTTTTTCATTCGACTACTTCATACAATAATTTAGATAAATGTGGCATGTGTTATACATCATCGGAAAGGGAAATGGATACAGAAAATTAAAATAGCAATATATTTATGATATGTGATTATTTAAAGGAATAAAATATTTTTTTTAATATAAAATATTCAAGGTAGATCATTTTTAATTTAAAATATTGTAATTTACTTACCCTTTTCCTATTTTATATGTGTTGCTATCCATTTGTCTTGAAATATTACACAACACATTTTTGTAAATGATCCCAGAATGAAAAATATTATAAATTTATGTGACGTCATAACAATATTATTTACAGATCAAGTTTATTATTTTTATTTACACAACTGGACTTATTTTGTGTGATATGTCCCTAAAGTACCAGTTTCGTTATCAGAATAACTACCACTCGATTCCTCTGAGGCACTGATAGTGCTGTAATAGAAGGCATCCACTAGCTAAACCTAAGCCAGATTGTCTTACCTTTTTATCATAACTTTTACCAATATTCTGACCCATTATCACAACAAAATTATTGTCCAGGTCTAAATACTATGAATACTCTATTTCTGAGTCACTCAATAACAAGGTTTCGAACATAGATCTAGCTTGTTCTGCTCTATATCTATATCGTATTGGTCGACTGCAAGAAGTATCAACAGTGGGCATGGCCATTATGTTACAATAATTTGATAAATAAACAATGAATATAAATTAAAATTTTTCCAACGTTTGAAACTTCGACCATGCCGGTATAAACAGAAAGATCAAGCGAGAGGACTCTCCTACTTCCGGAAATCAAGTATTGGTTAAAATAAAAACGAAAATCAGTGAAAATGAATAAAATATTCAGCTACACCCAAATAACTGACGTGCCGGTGAGTGGTTAGAACGGATCAATTTCATAGAACCGAGGTGTCGGATAATAGTCCGGAAACAGTTAATAACCTTGTAGAGGTTTCTTAAAAATTATTTTTTAAAGAAGCAAAATTTTAAGACGTTCAAATGAGTTCTACACGCCTCGTGGCACAAATTTGGTTGAACTAACAATCCTTACCCAGATGCCAGGTGACATGATGTTTAAGATCTTCTGCCCTGCGAAAGCGCACTCCACATCTCTCAGAGTTGCACACAAATATATCCTTCTGCTTAAAAGAAAAAGGTTTATTTATGAGTAAATTCATTACAATTGAGGCAGCCCCAAAAGGTGTTCATTCATTTCAGGTGGTGGCAAAAAGCATGCAATCTTCAACAGTCACTCTTAGGTTACTAAGTCCATATTGTAGGTGCCTTCAAAGTAAAGTAAAGTAAAGTACCCCCCGTCACGCCAAGTGGCGTATAGGGAAATATGGTGTTAGTGACCCTATATTTTACAGACCTTCAGCACATGATTTTTTGGGGTAATGTGGTCGGTATTACGCCCGTGCTGCTTTTACTTTCCCAGAAAAAATCCGGTACCCATTTAAGGCTGGGTGAACCCGGAGCCGTCGGTTGGGATCGAACCCTACCCCTTGTCCGTAGTAGTCCAGTTCACTAACCACTGAGCTATCGCGGCTCCTACTAATTTTTAGGGAATTAGTAAAACCCAGGTGTCCTCGCCAGGATTACGAACCCCGGCTGTTGCCGTGGTAAGCCAACCGCCTATCGATTGCGCTAACCGGACACTCCAGGTGCCTTCAAAGGCTATCCATTAATTTTAATGCTGCTGTGAACTCCTGCATGCAAATCTCCCATAAGTTTCTATAGGCTCTCTCTCTCTCTTTCATTCGCTCGAAGTATTGTCTATATCAGCAATGTCGTTTCCTGTATGAATTTTACTGTCTTTTGTAATTCTTGCAGTGGCCCATATAGTTTTATCTGTAGTGTTGTATCTATGGGCCAGTGAATTTTCCTCAGTCTCTATAAGGCTCTAAACATTCAAGAAAATTTTAATCATATGAGCATAATAAATCAATCAATATTATTTATTTAACTTATCTGTTGCTTGGATACATTCATAGGCGTATGTAGTAATTGAATATGTAGCCACATTTGAGTTTCGTCATCATCATTGACCACCATTTCAGTATCAAAGTTGGCTACCATGGAGCACCATTTCACTATGTCTCTTGTTTTGATAATGCAGGTTGTCCATCTTTTGATGTTACTCGTCCATATTAGTTTTGGTCTGTCTCTGCCTCTTTTTAACCTCGTATTTTCCCTTCCAGGATTACTTTTAGTAGGCTGCTGTGTCTTTTAACATGCCCCAAAAATTGTATTTGTCTTACTTAAATTGCATTTTGTAGTTATCTTTTCATTTTTAGTTGTTTTATGACTTTATCATTTGTTTTCTTTTCTTTCCATCCAATTCTACATATTTTTCTATAATTCCACATTTGAAAGGCTTCAATTTTCTGTTCTGTTTTCTTGTCTAATCTTCATGTTTCTGCACCATACAGGAATGTTAAGAAGTTATATAACATGTTGCTATGCTTAGTTTTAGTCCTGGTGTTATTTGTTTTCATGTTAGCATATATTTCATGACATTAAAATTACTTTTTGTCATTCCTATTCTTTTGTTTATTTCAGTTATACATTTTCCATCACTGGTTATAGTATGTCCAAGGTCATTGTAGCTTTGAACTGTCTCCAGGTCTTTTAGTTCAACTTTGATATCCACTTGTGGGTTTTCAGTATTAACTTTGTTTACGATCATAGTTTTAGTCTTTTTGATATTCATATCTAATCTATACTTTCTGAGAAAACATAATACAGTAACACTGGAACAGTAATAAAATTGTATAGGTATGATTAATTTTGGCTGAAAATTCAGAATGAGAAAATATAATTAAACAGCTCACTATAATGTTGCCAGGAGGGAGCTGTTACATTGATAGGTTTGTGATGCATCAAAAGAGGAGAAAAGATCACAAGTTTCTGATTAAATCACATACAAACAACAACCTACATATTTTAAAAATCTAATTGTTAGAAATCAGTCCTATACAAAAATTATTAACAGAATAGATTTACAGAAGGACTTTTAGACATATTTCCATTGAAGATATACACCTATAAGCTTTATATGAGAGGAATCCTTGGCAGTCACTACTAACAGCTTCCAGGAGTTAATACTTGACAAAAATGCTAACTATCCTGGTGAAATTGAAGTGTAGGAACCAAGTTTTGCTGACTTTGAAGCAGTCCTCTAAGATTGTAAGAAAGCCTCAGAACTATTATCCGAAATCTGTAAATGTAAGAAAAATATACAAATTAGTATATAATATAATATATAAAACATACCATTTGCTCATTCAGAATGGAGCTCTCATTATGAAGGTTCTGATTATGCTGTTCCAGTTGTTCCTGATATGGAAATGACTGGCCGCAATTTAGACACATCTTCTCTCTCGGCATGGGAATATGAGCTTTGGCTAGGTGGTCATTGAGGTTATTTGAATCATCATACTCTCTCTGACACTTGTCATACGGGCAGATCAACTTTCTGGGCTCAGATTCTTCTTCACACTGAACATTCTCCTTCCTGTGGACCTTCAGACTGTGATACTGAAGACCTGCATCAGTGCTGTATTTCAGTCCACACCCTGCCTCTGAGCATATAAAAGCTTTTTTGTTTTGTTGTTTATGGTTATGAATACCATGATTGGTAATCAAGTGCTGATCCATGATCCTGCGGTTGGCATACTCTTCCCCACAAGTTTCAACAGGACACAGAAAACCCTGACAACCTGAAAAGTAAGAAAACAGCTACCACACATCAAAAATACATTTTATAAGCAAGCCCAACATATGTCCTGTTTTTTAAATCAAAGATAAAGACAAATGTAAAAGTATAATTTTAAAATCAATAGCTTATAGTATGCTCAATTATGTCCTGAGCTGGCCAGTGAAACAAACCTTCAAGGATACATTTATGAGTAATAAAAGAATTGCAGTTTGAACACTAAACCAAATTAAAGGTAAAGGATGTTCCATAACACTTTAGTGGACTGAAGTATTTAATTTCACAGTACTTGACTAGGTCATTTGGAGGCAAGGGGGTCATTGATCCATCTGATCTGTTAATACTTTCCCAAATTCAAGATGTCAGGCACCCATTCTGCTGAAGTGATGGGAAAGTGCTACAATAAAAGACAAGGATGTGTGACTGTCCTCCTTGTTTTATCTTTCTCTCTCCTTTTCCTTTACGTCTATCTGCCTGTTTCTTTCTTTCTTTCTATCCTCTGCCCTAGCTTTGTTCTATCTTCTATCCATCTGTTACTCGCGAACTTGTATTCTTGTGCGCGTCAGTGCTTGTTGACATCCACCCTGTGCCGCCGTGGAGAGGTACCCTCGCGTACCGATAACCATGCTAATTATCGACACATAAGAACACAGGTGATCTCTGATCGGCAGCTTTCTCTTTTTATTGTTTCTTCTACTAGTCAGTTCTTACAGATTCATACATCTTGATAAAACAATCAAAGTTTATTTATTCAATTCCACTCTTACTTAATCCTCTATTTATTTTTCTATCTTAACCTCATCCTATATTTATTATTATTCACTACTATCCTATGTTGGACCGTTCCCCATTGAACGGCCCGTCCTATTCTAACTATTTCTCTTGACAACTAATTCAATCAGGTCCGTTCCCCATCGAACGGACCTCCCTATTCTAACTATTTCTGTTGCCGGCTCTGTTAGCAATCGTCCATTCGCAAATATCTGTCGCTGAGTTCATCTGATTAATTCTCGTCTGCTGGTCAATCCTATCCTCCCGTCCATCCTTTGACTCGGGCTATCCCTTGGGTTCCATCTCAGCCGCTTCGGTTGATATTTCTCTACGATCACTCTTGCCTTCCATGGCTCTCAATTGGTCAACTGCTCTGTATCACTGTCGATCTCCAACTGACTCTATTCGTTGTTCCTTCCCAACCGTCTCTCGCTCACTACGTCATTATCTTTCTTTCATGTCAATTCTCTCCCTCTGCGTACCGTACTGCACTAATTCTACTTCTACATCTCTCAGTGTGCAATTCCCTTCTATAGATGTTACAGCTTGCAAACAAGACAGGACCAAACATAGAACCAATGTTTTGGCTGAAGAGTTCTTAGCTGGAACAAAAACAAATAAAACAAAAAACAAATCCTTAGAAATCGGAAAAAATCTCAGAAAAGTAATATAATTGTACTTGTCATCAAACCCTTATTTCTTTCTCTTTCTTCCTAGCATTAAGTGGATGCAGGTGCATTGACTTGTGATTCTCATGTGTTATTTGTACCTTTAGGTCCTGCACATCCAATTTTAACCTGGCATTTTTAGTAATCAGTTGTCTTAGGTTAGTCTGTTTTCTGAGACACTGCAGGGAGGTGGAGGTTGGTCTTGGTCCACTGTGTTGTTGCTGATCCTGATGTCTGTAGTCAGCTATGAGCCACAGACCAAATACAGCTCTGGACTGTAGAGGCATCTTGGCCTCCAAACAACAATATAAAAATAAATAAACTCCTTGGACTTATAGCACGAACAACACAACAAAAGAATAAACACTTTAATTATGCAAGAACAAGCTGTATGGAGATGTGACCTGCCATGACCTGACTATGCTTTCTTTCAATGTATGAACACTGACATCTAGAGATTTACAAAGCTGAAGAAGATTTATGCAACTTAAGTCCAATGATATTTACATTGTCCTCTGTTGTACCACATTTGCTCCAACAATCTTCAAACACCACTAAACATAATTACAAACCTGAATGTTTTTTCAGATGCATGCGGTACAGCATTTTGTGCTTGAATGTTTTGCCGCAGAATTCACAACAAAATGGTCTTTCTGAAGTGTGACTCAGCATGTGTGCTTGCAGTGCATTGGATGATATGTATGCAACTGAGCAACCCTCCTCTGTACACCTGAAAGGCCTTTCACCTTGATAACATAAGATGAAAAAATACAAATTGTATGTGAAATGCTAATCATGGTGATTTTAAAAAAAGTATACATGCACCAAAATAATATATATATATATATATATATATATATATATATATATATATATATATATATATATATATATATATATATATGATATATATATGATATATAATTGATATGATCTTGATCCCATAACCCTTGGAGTTGTGGGGGCACTACTGTAGACTTCATCATCCTTCTCCATTGATCTCATCTTGCAGTTATCCTTTGGGACTGTGAAATTGAGGCATGTCCATTCTTTGGTGTTGTCTTCTCATCTATTTCTTTAATTAGCTATTCTACTTCCTCCTTTTACAGTTTCTACTGGATGATCTTTATTGGGTCAGATGATTGAGATACATGGTCAAACCATTTCATTATGATTTTCTTCACAATCATCAAAAGATCATCATCTACTCAGATTGCTTGTTCGATCCTTTAAATGAACTGTTTCACTCATGATGCAATCTAAATAAGAGATGTCCAAATCCTTACGATAACATTTCATCTCCACAGCTTGTATTTTATTTCGTAGCTCTACTGTAAGGGAGTATGTTTCACAAGCGTATAGAAAAATTGATATATATAAATAATATAAGATCAATGGAATTCAAGGAACAAATCAATACTACAACAAAAAAAGTGGAATGACTACTTAAAGTGTATTTGATAAACACTAAAAGAACTTTAACACATGACACGGATCCAGTACTTTTATAAAATTAAAATTATCATAATGAACATCTATGGTGAGAACTGAAACATCTTTTAATTGTCATAAGTATGATGCCATCATAGTCTTCCTACAAAGAGTCTTATAATATTTTTATTCAGACTGAGGTCTAGATGCAACAGACTTAGGCAAAACATGTTTCTGAAATTCAGACTTAGAGTTAATGATCCTCACTCCTGTGGTCAATCTTCAGATAAAACAGAATGAATTCTGCAGTCTTGCAACCTATAAAATTTAGTTGCAGACAAATTCTGGCTCCCTATAGCTCTAAAGATCAAGATTTTTGGCTCATTGGAAAAGCTGTGGCCCATGGTGAAGTAATTGCCGAAACCAGTATTGATGTCTGATATCTATAACAGGAGAGCGAGAGAGAAAAGTGCATTTTGTTTAACAAGTCACCTACTGGAACCATAACCATACTTACTCTAAAACATTGCTGAAATAGATGGGGCACCTATGGAGCTGTCAGAAGTGTAATACTATTATTTCAACTGTTAACCTCTATTTAACACAATTCAAAGAAGACAAATTAATTTTTTTTCACACACATAGAGACACATGAGAATCACAAGTCAATGCACCCACTTAATGCTAAATAACTAAAAGTCATCTTTAATTGGAAAATACAAGGTGAATAAGGTAAAGACAAAGATTAAAGTGGACTGACAACACTAGGAAATGGGCAAGAAAACCCAATACATGTATCATTAATTCAAGACAGACATGCATTCAAAACAGAGTAACATGGAGCTCCGTGGTGCCAACCTTCAAGCGAAGGTAGTACAAGATGAGGCTCTCCATTTAACAATGAACTCACCTGTATGTGTTCTCTTGTGCATTGTAAACTGACATGGTATCCTGAAGGACATACTACACCCAGGTTCTTGGCATTTGTAAGGCTTCTCTCCAGTGTGAAGACGATAATGACATTTCAGATCATATCTGCTCTTGAATGTCTTCCCACAGTCTGGGTAAGTACATGGAAATGGAAATTCTCCTCCATCATGAAACTGAAGATGTCGCTATTCAGAAAACAAGCAATATTTATTGTAGTGTGTCAATATTCTGCAAGTAAGTAATTTAGAATGATACTAATCAAAAGAAGGATGTGGATTTAAAGGATTTTAATAACATACACTAACTGATAGTATTAGTTTTATTTATTAACATTGCTATAAAGTTTAGGGCTTAATTTCACAATTAATATATGGTTTTATTAATACATTTTTAATTGAAGCAAAAATTATTGACTCAAAGTGAGGGAAATGGACAAACTTAAGAATGTTAACTTGGACTGATTTAAAAAAAAAAATAAATAAAGCCATTGGAGCAGGTGGTGGATGGTGTTGTGGGAGCAGCCGACAAGTAGTGCCGGTTATGGTCCCCACATGCGATGGGAGGCAGAGGATCTCATGTATAGAGACAATGGCTGTGATCTCTGACTAGTACAGTCACTCCCAAGAAGGAAAAGAATGGCAAGCTACCTTCGTATATTGCCTAGACTAATAATGACAAATCACAGCTTAATATCCACAGCTAATGACGGTAATGGGGACTCATCTATGTCAATATAAATGAGAAAGAGAGTTCATCGGTGCTATATAAAACCAATTCTGACCTATGGAAGCGAATCATGGACAGTAGACAAACAAATGAAAAGACGATTAGAGGCCACAGAGATGGGATTTCTCAGAAGAATGTTGAAAGTAACCCTGGACCGTTAAAAAGGCCAATGAGGAAGTTCTCAAAGAAGCCAACACAAAAAGGGAGCTCCTAAAAAACATCAGAAAGAAACAATCAACATTTTTCGGGCACATCTTGAGAAGAGGAAAGTTGGAATACTTGGTTACAACTGCAAAATAAAAGGAAAGAGAGATCACGGATGACAAAGAGAAAAAATACTGGATAGCTTGGTGTCATGGCATGGAAAACAGTCAATGACAGAATGAAAACAGAACTGATACGATGCACTGTAGATAGAAGACTGTGGAAGGACATGATTACCTATGCCAACTGATTACCTATGCCAACCAGTGTGGCACATGATGATGATATGTAGCACAAGTCTTCACATTTGGAAGTGAGTCATGGAAAACTAAACAGGCAAGAAAATTACCTTGACAACAGAAATGTGGTTTTTACAGAAAAAATAGTAAGAATTCAAGGAATTGCTAATTTAAGAGACCATTCTGAACAAGAAATTCTAAAAAAAGATTATTACCCACATCAGGAGAAAACAATCCTATTTTGATTGTGTACTGATAGGGAACAACTGCAAAGAATTGAAGGAAGAAGAGATAGAGGGGAAAAAGAGAGTAAAGATAGCAGACAGTTTAAGAAAACAGTTTTGATAGTAAGTCAATAATAAATTTAATAAACAGTTGTAGAGATAAAAGGTTGTGAAGAGACATGATCACACAAGCCTGCTGATATTTAAAGATAATGAAAAATTAAACACTATGAAGATAAGTATGACCCATCAATGAATAATATCATACATAAAATACATGTATAAAGATGATGCAATATATGATCCCTGCTGTACACAAAATGTACATCAGTGTTGTTTAATGAACATATGATTAGTGCATATATTCAGGATGTTTATAAAGTCGCTGTGCCGTGAATTGAAAAATATTTATGAAATTTACATCATGATGTTCTGTGTCCACAATCCCCTCTGCAGTATAACACAGCAAGCCATTGTTATTTTCATGGTTTCACTGCTGAAAGAAAATGGAGTTAAACATTGAAGACAGGATATTTTTGGTTGAACATGTCTTCCGTAATGGTGGCAAATATACTGCAGAAGTAATTCGACAATTTGTGCTGAAATTTCCACTCACAAGTCCCCCACCGCAATACATTTAGGAATTTGATCAACAAGTTTTGTACTACGGGATAGTGTGGTAGATGCACACCAATCTGGAAGGCCTTCAACTTCAGAAGACATAGTGCTTGATATCAAGCAGAATTATAATAAGCCCTAATAAATCTTTAAGGCGGGTGTCTTAACAGGTAAATTTCCCAATGAGCACCATCCACAAGGTTCTGAAGAGTAAGCTGCACTTTTGTCCTTACAGATTAACTGAATCGTCTAAACTACATGAAAGTTCAATCTTGATTGAACTACTGCATGTGGTTTCAGAACCTTATTTCTGAACAAGATAATGAAGTCCTTGACGTGACCTTCTTTACTGATGAGACATGGTTTCATCTCTCTGGTTACGTCAACAGTCAGAACAGTCATGTGTGGAGCAATGAAAACCTCCCCATAAATTAATCATGAGCCGCTTCATGAGAAAGTTGGAATGTTATGTGCCATAAGTCGTATGCATATAACTGAGCCAATATTTTTCAATGCAACAATCAACGCAGAACATTACCATGCTTTAATCCTGGAACCATTCATAGCCCACCTTACAGCGCGGGAAATTAAAGAACATTGGTTTCAGCAGGATGGGACAACAGCACAATAGGCTGCAATATCACTTATTTATTTAGGAGTCATGTTTGCAAATCACATTATTTCACATGGAATCTGACCTGCTTGTTCACCAGACCTACGTCCGCTTGACTATTGTCTGTGGGGTGTGCTGAAAGGACAAGTTTATTTAAATAATCCACTAACAGTTAATGACCCGAAGGCAGGAACTGTCACCCAGATCCGACAAATATCACTGGTTTATTATTCAGAAGGTTTTTGAAAATATGAAGAGGTGAGTCAACATATGTCTTGAGACCTGTGGTGACATTTTGAACAAAAGCTGCAGACACAACCTCATCATGTGAACACTCACTTTGTCCAAAACAAGTCAGCAAAGAGGAGTAGTGTCTAGATGAATAATACAAATTTACATTACAATTTCCCATAATTTCAAAAATATTTCACTGCACATCAACTCACCCTGTATATTGCAGATATGAAAATTTGAATTTAAAGTTGAACTGAGCTAGGGTAGCAATACACAATATGATGTTCTCTAAAAAGTAGTTGCTATGTGAATATTTGCATCATCATGCAACCAGCAACTATTTTACATGTTATCTTAGATGAAGTGTGTATACATACATTTATATGACAGTGTTTATGTGTGCTTAACTTTATGAACAAAATAGATGTGATAATATGAGAACAAACAATTAAGAATTTTCAAAAACACACACATTATATCACTTATAATAATTAAAATTGTATTTTTAAAGTGCATCAAAGAGATTGTGTACTAAACTTTATGGCCCAATAGAATTAATTTGCTATTTGGTGAAACTTGTAGCAACTAGATTTATATAGAAATGGTATAAAAGGCATGAAGTAAACTACCTTCAAGCTGCTCAGTAATTTAAAGTTCTTGTCACACTTGGGACATTGATGTGGTTTCTCAGCTGCAAGGAATTGCGAAAACATAAACATCAATGAAGCATTATTTTATTTTAATACAAACTGGAAAATATCTAAAATTCTTCTTGGCTGGTGAATGATATAAACCAGAATTAAAACCACATTTTTTAAAAGTACAAAATATGTTTATTTCAGAGAATTCTTTTACATAACATATTACATAAACATAGTTTTAAAATGTATAAGCCTCTGAAATATAACAATTATAATAAATGCATAAACCACGTTTGAAAATACTACTTGATAAAGTAAGAACCTTAAGAAGATCAATAGTTTGCCTACTTGTGTGGGTAAGGCGATGAGCTCTTAATTCCTGATTCCCACGGAATCCACTGCCACATTTATCACATATAAATGGACGTTCATCAGTATGAGATCTCATATGCAGTTCCAGTTTACTTTTCCCTGTAAAACTCCTAATACATCCTTCAAATGGACAGATAAATGGCTTGCCATCTTGAAGGGGAAAGAAGATTAAGAAACTGATTGAATATAAAATAATCTTTCAAACAGAAAATATTACTTTTCCACTTAGTTATAAATCAGGGCATTCAGTAAGATATGTTAGTGTTCTTAATTCAAATATATAATTAAGTATTGCTGTAGAAAACGCATTTATGCAAATGTAACCTTCTCTTATGTGTACATTTTAAATTATAATTTACTCTTTTAATTTGTACATGTGTAAAAACCAACAGCTAAATAAAATGTATATTTAATATCCTTCACACTTCTCATTTCTTCACACACCTTTAGAAGTCAATAAGTTTGAAGAAAGCTCAATACTGGTGACATCTCCATACAGCTTTCAAAAGTATGATGCAGGCGATGGCCACAAGAGACTTCTATATGTTCATCATATGTTGAGCATAACTATAGCAGACATTCAGCAGTCATTTTGTCTGTGCCCACATTCATTAGGGGTTCCTATCGTTAGCTTTTTAGTAAGGTAGTGCTTCAGCCTATTGTGGCATGCTCAGTCTAAAATCTGTTACTTGTTCTTTTCTGTTGAACTGTTAGTATGCATAATTTTTCTGGTAGCCCTGATGTTCTGTATTCAATTTATGCATCTATTTGCTCTTGACAAACCTTTTTGGCTTCTCATAAATTTTACTTGTATCTAGCTGATGTAATTTACCACCTTTTTTTGCCAACGTGTCTTCCACATCATTTCCAGGAATATTGCAGTGTGATGGAATCCACTGAAGCTCATCTCTGAATCTCTGGCAGAGCTTGTAGAGCACTTCTCTTAGATCATTCAGATCTTCATTTCCATGACTCCTCATTGCTGTAACTATTGGTAGAGCATATGTGAGGAATACAAGATTTCCTTCTTTACCTTCTATTTCAGGAGATGTTCAGCTGCAGTTTTCAAAGCTTCTGTCTCTGCCTTAAAGTTACTTAAATACTTTCCTGTTGCAACAGAAAGACTTTTCTGTGTTCCATTTTTAAAAGACATGTGAAAATTCCTGCTCCTCTATTTTCTGTTGTATTAGTTGCTGATCCATATGTGCAGGCATATGTCCATGAGGAGACTTAGTAGTGTTATTTCTATGTATCTTAATGTTATTTTCTTCTTTGTTCTCCCTTCTGCCTGTTTTAAAATATACTTATATGTACATACTACATACATGTATATGTATATACTAAATCGGGTATGTTCTCTACTAGATCAGGAAGATGATTCACTGCATATCTATCTATCTATCTATTGTCCTTTGGAGCCGAAGACGGCACATAGGGCAGAGCCACAATCTTAAAAACAGAAACCTTGCGTGCCAAAGTGGCACATATTGCAGAGATCACTGCTCTAAAATATATGGCGCTGTTTCCATAACAATACTTTTTACAATGACAGCTTGTCAAGCCATCGATCAACCTCCTTAGTCGCCTCTTACGACATGCCTGGAAGGTCACAATGTCACTATTCTTTACATCCCTCATAATGAGGCCCCGGTAACACACAGGAAATATGCAGATTCACAGCATATGCAGATTCTAAAACTTAACACTGGCTGTAGAATAGTGATAGATTACGTAGCTCATTCCAGTTCATCATCATCATGTGCCATACTGGTTGGCGTAGGTGATCATGTCCTTCCACAATCTTCTATCTACAATGCATTGCATCAGTTCTGTTGTTGACTGTTTTCCATGCCATGACAACAAGCTATCCAGTATTTTCTCTCTTTGTCGCCTGCGATCTCTCTTCCCTTTTATTTTGCCAGTTGTAACCAAGTATTCCAACTTTCCTCTTCTCATGATGTGCCCGAAAAATGTTGATTGCTTCTTCCTGATGTTTTTTAAGAGCTCCCTTTTTGTGTTGGCCTCTTTGAGAACTTCCTCATTGGTCTTTTTAGCTGTCCAGGGAACTTTCAACATTTTTCTGAGAAATCCCATCTCTGTGGCCTCTAATCGTCTTTTCATTTGTTTGTCTACTGTCCATGATTCGCTTCCATAGGTCAGAATTGGTTCTATATAGCACCGATGAACTCTCTTTCACATTTTTATTGACATAGATTTGTTGCATACGATATTATTCATTTTCTGAAATGCTATTTTGGCCTGAGCTATTCTGCTTTTCATCTCTGTGGTGCATCTCCCATCTGATGTTATTGTGCCCAAGTATTGGAAACGTTGCACTTGTTTCAGATTTGTCTCGTTTATTTTTATGCTGCATGATGGTGGTGATTGTTTCTTCGATATAACCATTATTTCTGTTTTCTTACTATTCAGACTGAGACCTTTCTTGTTGCTTTCTTTTACTATTATGTCTATCATTTCTTGTAGTTCATTCTCTGTCTCTGCTATTAAGACTGTGTCATCCACATATCGCAAATTATTTATCAGAATATATGGAATTATCATTCCAGTTAAACAACATTTTTCACATTTATGATATAAGCTTATAATTTTTGTCAACATTTATCTTTGGACAAATCATAAATCTTTTCTCCTCTTAACTAGATATGCCTTCCATATGTTTTGCAGAGAATATTATTTCAGTATGATAACATATTGAAACCTTGATTTTTTTAATGTTAATAAAATAGATTTAAAGCAATGGATGAAAATATTCTTCTATTAATAAGTCTGTTAATATCTCACTTTTTACATTGAATAAAATGAAGCTCTGATTTGAGTAACATTTCTTTCAGACATAACACAAAGTTCACATAGAAAATTACATCGATGATAATGCCTGATATGATTTTCCCAGAAAAATTTGGAACTGAATATCCAATCACAACCACTTTCTCCACAAATGTAGACATTGTCATTCTTCACTTCTGCCAGCTTGATGGGCTGTTGGATAAAATTTAGTTTGTATTATTTGCAAAAGTAAATAAAACAGTAACCTTTAAATTCTAGTATATAGTTAGCTCATCATGGGAATAAGACAGGACAAATGGCAGAGATAATAGTTCTCCTCATGTTTAATGATTAAACTGCCACGTTTTGTAGGTATTATTTTGTTGAACCCTCTCAGTTAATTTTTCTATGTAGAGTGCTTTTTTGTGGTCTTCCTTTTTTTCTTTTACCATCCAGTGTCCACATAAAGGTGTGAATGGAAGTACATTCAGAGCATACAATTGATGTGCTTCCAGCATTTTCTATGTAGATAACTTGATAAGTAGTCTTGTCTGGTTTCTTAACTTTCAATTTGTTTATAGTCTCTCCAATTTATGTTTAAGAGTCATTGAAAGCATTTATTTTAGAAGACATTTAGCATCTTTTCTTAAACTTTTATTGGATTTCCAGTTCTTGCACCTATATATGTTATTACTGGAATCACACAAAAGTTAGTGTAATGTATTTGCTGCATGTTCTTCATCTCCAAATACTTGTATGTTAGCTGTCTACACAAATGAATCACAGTTTTAACTGCTTTTATCCTGTGATACTCTGCTCCCAGGTATAAAACAAGTAACTTTATTAAATAGTTCTTTAATAACATGTATGCCATTGATCATGTTGGTGAAGTCTGTAATTTTTGTCTTTTGCTTTGGTGGTTTGGATACCTATTTGTCCTCAAATAAGATGGAGTCAATTTACTTACATAGTACATAGTGGTAAATCAATGTCAAGACACAGATTCACATCTCATATGTAAGCCTTACTTTACAGATCTGTAAAGTGCAAAGAACTTCCAAAAATAAAGTTAGTCTTTCACTGAAATGAGACGTTTTAGAAAAACTGTAGAAGTGACCAGAAGAGACTTGATTGTTGTCACAGGTTGATATGAGCACAAGCTCTTGGGCACAATGTAGTATGTGTGGGGTTGATTACCTGGCTTTTACATAAGAAGTTGTAGCTTGTGCTGTCTAGATATATAGCAATACTATATCTGACTCCTATATCTGTAAATGCCACCACTACTAGATACAACTTTTGTTAGCCAGCCTGGTTCTAAGGAGACTGACTTGGAGGTCAAGGCAAGGTCTTGGTAAGCTTGTGGCTCATGGCCACAGGTAACAGACCATTAAGCTCACCAACCAGAAGAGACAAAATCAGAAGTAAGGCTATAAGAGAAAGAGTTGGTACAGAATCAATTTTGAATTACACAAAAAGACTACAAATAAAATGGTTTGCCCACCTAGGGAAGATGCCATACCAGACAAGGTATACACAGAGGAGGTAGGTGCATGGCTCAAGGCAGACTCAGATTATATTGGAGTGGCATCAGAGAAACTCTACAATAACATCATGTGTCAATGACTGAGGTTGCCAGAGAGCTAGAACCACAACTTTGTAACTCTAATAAAAAGTGGTAAAATGAGGAAGAACAAAAGTAAAAAAAATAATTAAAAAAATTCTATAAGGGTAGTAACAATATATTTGCATTAATGCATAATATTAAGATATAAATGTGTTTCATATTAACATAATTAAAAAAATATTAAACATAATAATATTAATCTTTGGTTTGGTTCTGAATTTAACCCTTGATTACGATTTGTTAGTAAAAATTACTGTTCAAAAACTCCAATTTTAAAAAATCGTTTGATGGGCACTGCTGCTTTTTCCTACCATGGTCCATCCTAGATGTTCAAGCTAGCCAACTGTGATGTGTCACTGTGACCAGATGTGTTTTATTTTGTTAAATACAGTCGGAGGTGTCGTATAAAACAATTTTTATTATTAACCAATTTTTTTTTTTATATCAGATGACTCAGTCACTTCATGTTTGTTGTTCTGGCTGTACTCCTTAATTGTTTCTGTTGTTTTTTTAACCCTAGATTACAATACTGTCATAAAAATTACTGCATCAAAATACAAATACTTCCAAATTTGACAGTTTGCCATAGTCAAACATTTCCTCCATGCCATGTACATTTCTAATTACTACTTCTTGTGACCCCTGAGTGTTGTATTTGTTATCTTTGATGTTTGATTTTTTTTTTATTGCGTGAGATACTATACCAGTAAGTAAAAACATACCAGTAAGTGCTCTTAAATCACACAGCACTCTGTAGCCTGCTGACCTCAACTAGAACTTATGCTCGAATTGAACACCCTTGACCTCAACGCTTGTTGTGGCGTTGCAGGCACATAGATTGCCGGTGGCGTCTCGCCCCGGACAGCTCTTCTTGACCCTGTATCAGCCCACTTGATACAGGCTGGTTCCCGTTCCGTACGGGTTGACCTATTCGTGGACTCGATGTTGGTTAATCTTGAAGCTCGCCTTGCCTGGACACTGCACTGCCCTCTCGGTACTGACACCCGTCAGCTCGGCTAAGGGCTGGACTACTGCTTGGCCCCCCCCTTGATCGATGTGGTTGTATACTCTGGTACTTTGTGCTGTTCGATGTGACAACTGCTTCTGCTTCACGGGCCTGTGCCTGGTGGCCCACCCAGTTTCGTACTTCACTAGGCACAGACATACACATATTGCATGCTAGGAAATATTTAATGAACACCAGGTAACATATACACTCGAGGTTTATTTGCAAGAATTTCCACCTCGCATCACAAACACACCCACAGCATGTGTCTCAGAGGCCCTTCTCACATTGTATGGCAACCACAAGGCACCAACATGCCCCGTCTCTGACTCTCCACACTAAAGTCCAAATGACCCCTTCACTTGGTAGGCCACTGGTCGATGCTGCTGACTCTCCCACTGTTGCCTACTCGTGCCTTTGCCAGCACCCACGTTGGTTCGGAACCTACAACTACACTTTAATGTTGTGCTCATCAATGAGCCTGAACTCACTCAAGTTGTCTCTCTGCCTGTCACCTAGTTTGTTCGTTGCGTCGGGATGTCGCAACTACATTATGACCTCGTATTCATCATCGAGCATAAGTTTGGGAAGCTATCTAGCTCTCTGACAAGTAATTTGTTCATTGCTACTGTGTTTCACAACTACATTCTAAGCTCACACTCATCACTGAGCCTGAACTTCCACTAAAGCTGTCTCTCTTCCTGCCACCTACTTTGTTCGTTGCATCTGGAAGCAGCAACTACATTATAACATTGTATTCATCATTGAGCATGAATTTGTGAAAGCTGTCTAGCTTCCTATCATGTAAATCATTCGTTGTCTTAGAGTTTCATAACTCCTGACACTAACACAATTCTGATTGCACGCAAATCTACGAACTCTATAAATCCTTACACTAACACAACTGTTCATGAATCTGTGAACTCTCTCTAGCTCACTAACCCTACACTGTTCGTTGGCTTAGTGTCATAACTCCTGATTCTAACACAATTCTAAATGTCCATGAATCTGTGAACTCTATCTAGCTCACTAGCCCTACCTTGGTCGTTGGTTTTGAGTTTCATAACTCCTTGATCTGACACCAGTCTAACTGTCCATGAATCTGTGAACTCTACCTAGCTCACTAGCCCTACGCTGTTCATTGGCTTTGAGTTTCATAACTCCTTATTCTAACACAAGTTTAACTGTCCATGAATCTGTGAACTCTACCTAGCTCACTAGCCCTACGCTGTTCATTGGCTTTGAGTTGCTGAACTCCTTATTCTAACACAATTCTGACTGTCCATGAATCTGCAGCATGGTCCGTGTTACTCGACCGCCGTACCCCAACTGACTACTCTAACCCCTAATGGGCACCACAACTCACTATGCTCGTGGTACCGGTTTGCCAAACAACAACAATACCGCCCGCACTGAGCACTCGTTTTAGCTCAGTTAGGCATAAGACTGACTTCCCAACCTATCATTCTTCCTCACTTCCCTCTTTTCGACCAATCATACCCCGTTTTACATTTCAACCTCACTCCTAATTGCGTCTTATTCTTTCCTGTGTTATTCGATGTTTCTCTATTCTCTTTATTACTAATCACCCTTCCCCGTGGACTTGCTGATTCTCTTTTTTAGTTAACACCTTCTCACTCTCCCCTCAGCTTCTCCCATACACTCCCATTTGTCCCCCACCTTATACTCACTGCTTCTATACGATCTTGTATAATGTGACAAAAATTCACCAATATTCAGAAAATTTGTTGTTTTCCTGTCTGCTGTGACCAGGGAAATTTCCTCGTTGTTGACGACGAAAAAGCCTTTGTAACTTGGGAAACCCAGTGAATAATGTTACGAGGTGGCAAAACATACAGACGTACTTATGGTGACCGTATCAATAGACAATGTAACACGCCTAGTCCATGCGGTAAAATTTCAGGTCATAAATCAACTTGAGCAAGGAAATCAGAGTCCTCGTGTCTCTCCTAGTGTAAACACACAGCAGTGTATTAAAGGTTACAAGAAAACACTATTTTTAGAGCTCCTAATGTTACAATTAAGTGGTAACAATTTTTACTATGGTATTGTAAAAACGTGAGACACAGATAGGTTTCATAATCTAGGGTTAAACTGTAGCAAAGTTTTATTTAGTTCATAACCGATAACCAAAGTTTTATTTCGTGTTATTTCTCCAAAGATAAGGAAAAACAATTTTAATAGCTGTATTTTTGTCCAAATTACATAGTTTTTTTAATAGTAAATTTTACTAATGTATTGTAAAAATGTAACATTTAAAATTAGGTATTGTAGTTTAGGGATAAGAGCTATACTAAAAACTGCCTACTAAACAAATAAAAATATAAGCGCTGAAGTAGATTTGCTGTTGTGTTTTAGCTCCAATACACAAGGATTATTTCTTTTAGCACTATGGCGAACATATTTATGGGAACTCAACTGTAAAAATGTGTCATTGGCTCTGCATATGATAAGACAACAACTATAAGAAAGAAAAATTGCCTCTTCACTTTGAAGTACTGCCTCTTATTTCAGTAAGATTAATATTATTTAACCACCCCCAGTAACATATTATATCTTTACATTTCTGGCCTGCTTTACCGATTTGTTTGTGTAATTATAGATACAGACATATGTCATATATTCTCAGCAAAAAACATTCCTCAGTCCTTGAAATGTAGCACTGGCTTTCACATGAAGAATAAAAATAACTATACCTAAACCTCTCATATTTTAGGGAAAATATGTAACAATTTATTGATAACCAATTTAGGGTAAGTTTTTTCGGCTTATTTTTTTACAGCATGGGATAGCCAGTCCCATGCCCAACCCTCCTTTCTCGCTACTTACGAACATGCCTGGTAGTGTACAGCGCCACTATTCTTTACTCCCCTTTCGGGCCCCGGCAGCGCACAGGCACTGGATAGGACACACACTGTGGAAACCAACTGAGAGTATTACACAACAGGCCCTTTTTTGGAATCCCCAGGGAAAAGACAAAGAGGAAGACCAAGGAATTCTTGGAGAAGACAGAAAGAAGCAGAGATGAAGATGATGGGAAAGACATGGAATGAACTTAAAAGAATGGCAAGAAACAGAACGACTTGGAAAGTGTTTGTTGAAGATAATGCTCCACAGGGAGCTGAAAGGTAGAAGAAGAAAAATTTAGGGGAAATATGTAACAATTTATTGATAACCAATTTAGGGGAAATATGTAACAATTTATTGATAACCAATTTAGGGGAAATATGTAACAATTTATTGATAACCAAATAATTTTGCTACAAATGTTTTGACTTTCACTGTTGTAATTAAAGGAACCACTAAGTCTACAATTGCTAAATAAAAATAAATAGCCACTTGTTTTGAAAAGTACATAACAAGTTCAGTAACTGAGAATACTAATTTTGATGACAAAGATGATTCACTAACCTGTGAAGATTTTATTATAAGTAGTGGATTTGCAACAATCTCTGCAAGCTCAACAGGACTTGGTTTACATTTTGAGAATAAGTCTAAACTATTTGTGTCATTGTCAAGATTCTCTGAGACTATTCCCGCTTGTTTCTCTCTGCTACTGTGAAAATCTGCAAATGCTTCAATAGTTGTATTTTCTGTTGGATTACCACTAACCAAATGCTGAGAAGCAAAAGAAGTGTCTATATTCAATGAAATTGCACTACATTCTGCAGCCTCCCTTGAACTGTAAACATTTTCAGCTTGGGACTTTGTTGTCTGTTCATCATCAAAGCCTGAATTAGCTCCTAAAGTTGGTGAATGATTTGCATGTTTCAAAGACTTTGATCCATTGAGATCAGCAACAGGTCTACCATTTAATTTATTGTGCATTTCATTTTCCACTTTTATATTGATTTTGCTTTGATTGATGTTAAGCACAGATGGTAGAACCTGACATGTATTTTTATCATCCAGTCCTTTGTTCATAAGATATGAGCTATTTATGTTAATTTCGGAGTTGCTGTCTTCAGATTCATCATCTATATTAAGAACACAATGTCCATCTTTTATTACCATACTCAGAGGTTTTAACACAATCACTGGAAGTTTATAGTTAATCTTTACTAATAGTAAATTTGCAATCTTCTCTGCTATTCTTTGAGCAACTGGTGGTAATTTCTGCTTTGGAATGTCTTGGTCTGAAATTTAAAAAGAAATTAATACATTTTCAATATGAAAATGATTATAAAATATTAAACATACATTTTTTAAAAATCTGACCAACCAAAATAAAATGACCAACAGATGTAATTAGCTAACATTTTTTTGGCTAGTTTATATCAACTGTGAGATTTTCAGAAAATGGCACCAAACAGGATGGCTTGGAAAGAGTTTGTTGAAACCTATGCTCCACTGAGCATTGAAAGGTAGAAGACTGTCTGATGGACAGTACACTGTGTTGTTGAAATAAACAAGGTATCAGAAATTACAGCTAGAAATTAAAGAAGCAAACTGAAACTGATTTGATACAAATGCAAAGAACTACTTAACAATATAACCAGACAAGTATTTAAGAAGCCAAAGCTGTATAACTTAAATAGCAGAGTGTAAAAGGACAATTCAAAAGAATAGTCAATGGCGAGTGACAGCTGCAATTTTATGTTTTTGTTATAAATATTAAAAACGGCTAAATCAAAGGAAGCACATAAAAAAAGCAGCATACTAAGCACTATTTGATAATATTAATTAGTATTTTAAATTAAATGTTTAAAGCATACCATGGGAATTCATCTCCAAATCTTCATCTGAATTTGAGTCTGCCTGATCTTTTAGAGGAGGCATGTCACAATCAAGCTGATGAATTCTAATAATAGACTTGGATACATCACGCTGTAGCCTCCTGATGTTATCATAAGTCTGCTTCACTAAAAGATAACATTCTCTACAAATATAACTTCTTCCAAACTTAGTGGCAGTCTTTCGCTTCAGTGCAAACAAATCATCTGAGCCCATCAGTGATTTGAATTTGGCTTCAAATTTAGCCATAAATGGTCTTGTTCCTCCAAACATGAATAATCTCCCGCCTTTTCTGCTTTTAGTCCACACAATTTTACACATTAGGCACACAATTGGTGGACCTTTCTCACGCCTATTTTTAACCTTTTTTTGTTCAAAATTTTTAATTTATTTTCATCATTAACGTGATTTTCTTTGCTGACATCTTCTTCTGTGGAGTCTCCACCATCCAATTCTGAACAATGTCCATTTTCCTTCTCAGCTTTGCCCTCTGAATAATCCATTCTGAAAGAGAATAAAAAGTTTAATATAAAATAAAGTAACAAAATATGGATTAGGAAATTATATATAAAACAAACATAGATTGTTGATATAATACATAAAATTCATCAAGTACCATGCTATGCAGGTGATCTTGTACCTCCACAACATTTCTCTACAGTTGTCTATCAGTCCTGTTGTTGACTTACTAATGTATCATTCTCTTAAGGTGTTTGGTATTTAAATTTGTCCCCTCCCCCCATTGTTTTCCTTTATTCCTTTGATGTTTCCAACTGTTACAATATACTTCAGCTGTTACATTTACTTTCCCTTTTAAAAGAAAATAATTGCTCCAGATGTTGGTAATTAATGAGTTTTTGTTTTACTTTGGCTTCTTTTAATATAATATCCATGTTACTCTTTTTTTTTTTTTTTAGTTGTCCTTTAAAATACACTGAGGACCACCAGTATTTTACCATTATCCAAGATAGTTTGATACTGGATCTCACTACCAGAGACCAGGGAAGGGTAAAACCAAGAAGCATGAATTCAAAAAGAAAAATTCCCACAAATTTTGACTCGGGTCATCTAGTCCATAGCCTGACATCTTGCCTTCATATTCCCCCCCCCCCCCCCCCCCGCACCCCCAAACACCCAAGGAGTAAAGAAGTTGCTTGTAATTTTTAAGTAATTTTTATTTGTTTAATTTAAATGGTTTATTGATGAAATGAAAGTCTAAAGGTAAGTATCATCACCATCATCAAGTGTAAGATCACTTTCTTCCTTCTCCTACACTGTAATCCAATGGTCAACATAACTTTCAGCACCTTCTAGGACAGCAACAAATATTTCCACTTTGTTCAGTCAATGGCTATACCTGTGTATTCAGTGTATTCTAAATCTGTCATAAGTTGCATATCTTCACCTACACCATTTTCCATCAAGTTGTTATTCCAAATCAGACAACTCACATTATATCCCAGGATACAGAAGTGACAAATATATCTTTCTCTGCATATTTCACCTTCTCCCTTCTCTCAGTTTCTTGCGGAATGGTCTTAGTCAGGCCAGATAATTGAGAAATGTGGCCAACTGGTTTAATTTTGTACTTCACAATAATCATGTACTTCAGTTGCTTTCATTTTAAGGTATTAGTACATTTTAATGTCATTTAATAATTTATTTTTTACCAAGAGTTGATAGTTGTCCCTTCATTATTCAACTGCCAAATCACCACTATCTGGGCCATTCTAAATTTTCTTGTGAAGATTCTATAACACTTATGTCAGTAGTTTCTAATGCAGTGCCTTTTATATTCATCATCATCACGTACCGTGCCTGATTGCGTATGTAATTATGTCTCTCCACAACTTTCGATCTCGACAGTTATATATTTCATTTCTGTTGTTGACCTTCTCCCAAGCCATTCTCTTAATTGTCTCGTATCTTTTCTCTTTGCTTCCCTCTATCTCTTCGTCCCTCAATTTTCCCAGTTGTCACAATATATTCCAGCTGTTTCCTTCTCATTATATGGCCAAAAAATTATGATTGTTTCTTCCTAATATTGGAAATTAGCTCTCTCTTTGCTTTGGCCTCTTTCAAAATGTTTTCATTACTTTCTTAGCTGCCCATGGTATTCTCAACATTGTTCTGTAAAACTACATTTCTACAGCCTCCAGTGATTTTCCTTTCTGTTGTACCATTGTCCATGATTCACATCCATATATTAAGACTGGCTCTACATAACATTTAAGAACTTTTTTCTTGTTTCTATTGTCAAATATGGATTGCACAGTATCTTCCTCATTGCTTTGGAAAGCTGCTTTTGCCTAAGCTGCTTTGCCTGAGCTATTCTGCATCTCAACTCTGTTGTACATCTACCATCTGAAGTTAACATTGTTCCCAAATATTTAAATTCATTTACCTGTTTTAATATTGTTCCACTTGTCTTTATTGAGCATTGTGGAGATGTCTTTTTCTTTGCTGCTGTGTGATAGTACAAGCCTTGTCTAACACCCTGTTTTATTAGTTGAAACATTCCCAATTGATTTCCAGTTATTATGGTCACTGTTTGTTGCCAGTACATGTTCTTTATTATTCTTAGATCTTTGCTGTCAATGTTTATGCTTTCTAAAATTGTGTTTATTTCTTGATGCTTTACTTTGTCAAATGCATTGGTATAATCTATGAAACATAGGTATAGATCTGTTTTCACCTCTATGGCTCTTTCTACTAAAGATCTTATGATGTATATGGCATTGTTCATACCTTTACCTTAAACACAAAACCACACTGTTAATCACTAATTTCTGGACTGATTTTGTTAGCTTGCGTTCGCCCGATGACCAAAGTATTCTAGAGTATTCTAGTAGACTACAGAATTACTTTTCATCATCCGCCCTTAAAAGGACGTTAAGTGGGTGTGTCTGCATTGTGTTGTGGTTTACAGTATAACTGTGATATTTTCGCCTTTCGGCCCAACACCTCCGATTTCAGCACGTGGACTGATTTTGTTTTGCACTCTTTGCATGATGATTCTTAGTAATATCTTAGTTATGTGACTCATAAGGCTTAGTGTGTGAACATCGCATTCAATCTCACCCGATTTCTTTGGTAGAGCTATGAATATTGATTCTAGCAGGTCATCTGGTATATATCCGCTGTTGTAGATATTCAACATTTTTGTTATTATTCCTATTCCAAAATCACCCATAGCTTCAATCTCTTCTTTAGTTATATTATCTGGACCTGGAGCTTTTCCTGCACTGTTGAAAGGTCCTTTAGTGCTTTGAACAGAATAATGACTCCACTAACAAACCAACTTGATATAGTTCATTGGCTCATGCATGGGGATTTCTATTGAATGAGTAAAGATTCCAAGTGAAGAACTCTTATACAAAAGTCTGGAGCACTATGTCATTAAAAAAAAGGATATTATATCTGCTTTAAATCAGGACCTAAACAAGAGATAGAAGCTATAAGTGAGATATATTATTGAAGATTAAATTGTCTTTCCTTTAAATGTCTAGGGAGCCGCAATAGCTCAGTGGTTAGTGAACTGGACTACCACGGACAAGGGGTAGGGTTCAATCCCAACCGACGGCTTCCGGGTTCACCCAGCCTTAAATGGGTACCGGATTTTTTTTCTGGGAAAGTAAAGCAGCACGGGCGTAATACTGACTACATTACCCCAAAAATCATGTGCTGAAGGTCTGTAAAATATAGGGTCACTACACCATTTTCCCTATACGCCACTTGGCGTGACGGGGGTACTTTACTTTTTTCTTTTTAAATGTCTGTTTTCTCCACCTCCCCCTCCCTCACAATAATACATAATATTAAAGAATAATTAAATTATAATTTACCAGTCACTAAATTAATCAGTGATTATTCATTATTATATTATTAATTACTATAAATATTAAATTATAGTAAAAATAGTGAAATTATTACATTATATTATAATCAATAATAATTATTAAGCTATTGTTATTTAGGTTATTTGCTGATAAGTCATCATAAGTGCTCAGATCCCCTCCCCAGCAAGTCCTGCAGTGTCCAGCCACTGAGGACTCCAGTTCTATCATAAATCATCTATGTTGGTTAATTAGTCTTCTAACACGCCCACTTCTCGTTTCTGGCTGTGCCCATCTTAACTCCAAATTATTCTATATATTATTTGTATATATTAGTATTATAATCAAATAATGATATTGCATTATATTAATGATCACACAATAAAACAAATGAGTAGATAAGATAGCAAACATAGTAAATAGTCATAGAATATAATATATATATCATGTTATCTGTTATTACTGTTAAGTACATTGTGAGCAAGTTTAGTCGGCGTTCGCATGTCCCGCCTCCTATAGGACAGGAAATTTAGATAATAGATAGATTCATTGAAAGACGGTTAAGAGTTCAGCGCAAAGTCAAAAATTGAAAGAAGAAAGAAATACTACTACTACTTTTATTAGTAATAATAGAATTATTTCATTATTTGGTTGTCTGAATTTGTGCAGTTAGATTTATATATATATAATTATTATATAGTGTAGTGTGTACAGTCAGTAAATTAGTTTTAATTAGTAAAGTAAAGTGTGTAAAGTAGTAAAGTAAGAGTAAGTCACTTGACTAAAAAAAAAATGAAGTCAGTAAACCTTTTTTTTTATTGAATGAGTATGACGATATATAATCTGACGATATATTATAATATATTGCACCATTTGGAAAAGATACAATGTGAAATTCACATGTTTTTGTAGTAACACTAAAAGAGTTTGCATTGGACCATTGGAACCAAATGACAAATTGCTCTTCACTTCTGCTGCCTGCTTGCAGGACACACAACTAACTTGCCTTGAAACATCAAAAGCGCTAGTTTGATTTCTTGTACGTTTGCTGGTAAATTTGCGGATACATAAATCCAGGCGTTAACATTAACTCATTGCAGTAATCAAACCTAGACCAAAGTGAAAAAATAAATAAATAAAAGTATGTAGTTTCGCTGTATTATTCAAGCACAGGTCCAACCGTGTTGGCGGTACTCCTGTAACAAGTTACCCACAATTCACAGACATAATGCAGTCAACTAAAAATAGATGCTCATTATCAACTGTCAATATTTGGCGGTGTAGCTCAAATGAAAGTGCTCACTTGATAATTTCCTGTTTTAATCCGTTTTCCTTCCTAATTTGCATTTCAGCGTCGAGTGGATATATAATTTTGCGGTTTTTGTTCTTTTGTTTGCCTCTGCTGCTGTTATATTTCCTAGGTAAACTATTTTCGAGTGTTTTATGTATTAAGTGGTTGTTATTTTGTGCCGAACATAAGGTTAGGTTAGTTAAACTATTTTCGAAGTTTTGTGTGTTAAGTTTAGTTATTTTGTACCGAACATACTGTGTAAGTCTTATAGACAATGCAGCAGGAGGTCGACGCCTGGGAGTCATAACCCAGGGGTGCCACCTCCCCTAGAGTGTCAAGAAGCTAAGGGCCGAAACACTTGCTCGACGGGGTCTTCTGATGATCAGATTGCCTCCTGCTGCGAAGCTCTGTACAAAGTGTTTCCTACTACCTAGTGTTTCTAACATTCCGTCAGTCCATCTTTTTCGTGGTTGGCCCTAGGGTCTGATGTGCTCGCAACCTTTGTTGAATGCTCGTGTTGTGTTTTGATATTTTTGCCTTTCCATATGGCCAAATCATATTATCAGTTTATATATTCTATGGCGAGGATTAAACTATGATCATAAACAAGAAGATACTCAAAACCAACAAGTGGATATAAAAAATGAAGGAATAGAACTGGAGACAGTTCAGAACTACAACTACCTTGGACATACTATAACCAGTGATGGAAAATGTACAACTGAAATAAACAAAGATTAGAATGGCAACACGTAATTTTAATGTCATGAAAAATATACTAACATCAAAACAAATAACACCAGAGCTAAAACTAAGAATAGCAAAATGTTACATCTTCTCAATATTCCTGTGTGGTGCAGAAACGTGGACATTAGACAAGAAAACAGAACAGAGAATTGAAGCATTTGAAATGTGGATACATAGAAGAATAGGTAGAATTGGATGGAAGGAAAAGAAAACAAACGACGAAGTTTTAAAACAACTAAAAATGACAAGAGAACTACTGAACACAATTCAAACAAGACAAATGCGATTTTTGGGCCATGTTAAAAGACACAACAGCCTATTAAAAGTAATCTTGGAGGGGCAAATACAAGTTAAAAGAGGCAGAGGCAGACCAAGACTTATATGGACGAGTAACATCAAAAGATGGACAAATCAGCCTATGACAACCTGCACCATCAAAGCAATAGACAGAGCAGAATGGCGCTTTATGGTAGCCAACCTTCGTTGTGGAGATGACACCCGATGATGATGATGATGATGATGGCGGGGATTATTCCTAGCTTTTTTCTCAGTTCTTCATTTCTGATTTTATTTCTTAGGCTGTTTCCTGTCCTTCGTCTAACACATTTAATCTCGGTAGAAGTTACTTTTCTTATTGTTTTTTGCAACTAGGATCCAGGACTGGCATTGGTAGCACAACGTTAGGGTGAAGATTGTATTGTAAAGGGTGTTTTGCATCTAGAGTTATTTCCTTGTTGGACATTATACAATAGTGATGAATAACTGTCCAATGGTTTGACGAGCTTTGTTGCATTTTGAGTCTGTTTCTGCTGTTTATGAATTGTCATTTGTCACTAGACTTCCTAGGTATTTAAATTCATCTACTTGTTTTAGTTGTTTGCCGTCTATTGTTATGTTGATGTTCTGTTTCTCTTTTGCGATATTCATGAGTGATGGAAAATGTACAACTGAAATAAACAAAGAATAGGAATGGCAACAAGTAATTTTTAATGTCATGAGAACATACTAACATCAAAACAAATAACACCAGGGCTAAAACTAAGATAGCAAAATGTTACATCTTCTCAATATTCCTATATGGTGCAGAAACATGGATGTTAGACAAGAAAACAGAACAGAGAATTGAAGCCTTTGAAATGTGAATATATAGAAGAATAGGTAGAATTGGATGGAAGGAAAAGAAAACAAACGACGAAGTTTAAAACAACTAAAAATGAAAGAGAACTACTAAACACAATTCAAACAAGACAAATGCGATTTTTGGGCCATGTTAAAAGACACAACAATCTACTAAAGTAATCCTGGAGGGGAAGATACAAGGTAAAAGAGGCAGAGGCAGACCAAGACTAACACGGACGAGTAACACCAAAAGATGGACAAATCAGCCTATGACAACCTGCACCATCAAAGCAAGAGACAAAGCAGAATGGCGCTCCATAGTAGCCAACCTTCGTCGCGGAGACGGTACTCGATGATGATGATATTCATGATTTCTGTTTTGTTGATGATGATTTTCATGTTGCATTTTGTGCCCGTGCTGTTAGGCGTGTTTAAGTGTTCTATTTTTCCATGTATTAGTGTCTGATCGTCTGCAAATAGAAGTTAATTGATCTCTGTCTCCTAGGTTTTAATCATTCCTTTTGAAAAAGAAAAAAAAGACACAAAGGATTCAGTCTGTAATGAAATATTATTATCCAGTGAATTTTTACTCCTTAGGGATTTTTCAAGACAAAATTGTTGGCAGATTGAGAGTAAAACTTCTGGTTATCACCCTCCTGAATGAAAATTAAACTGATTGTATTTTATATATTATTTGTTTATACCTACTAAGCTCGTAATGGGATTGAAGTACTTTAAATCCGTGTTGACTACAATAAAACTACCTTTGATCAAATAATTGGAGAACGTCATACGCTCCGTGGATATCTAATAAAGGAACTAAAACAATATTCACATAATCATTTACTTTCACATCAGCAATATTTACGTTATAAAACTGTGATGTTTATTATAGCTCACGGCAGGAGGTTGCCACATCCTCCGGGATGACCCTGGAGCTTATTTCGTTCCTCAACTCATATCCACAGTTTGAGAAACGATGGTCTGTACTATGTCTGTATATTGCATATGTTTGGTATCTATCATCATCATCATCATCAAGTACCGCGCCTGCTGGCGTAGGTGACCATGCCTCTCCACAACTTTCGATCTCGACAGTTATTTATCATCTCTGATGTTGACCTTCTTCCAAGCCATTCTCTTAAGCTACCTGGTATTTTTTCTCTTTGCTTTCCTCTATCTATCTCTTCGTCCCCCAATTTTTCCAGTTGTTACAATATATTCCAGTTATTGAATTATTTGCGGGTTATCATCATCATTGCACTCCGAACATGTCCATAATAACTTGATGGAAGCTGGAATTATGGAACATTACTATTCTTAGCTGGCCATGGTATTCTGAACAGTCTTCTGTAAAACCACATTTCTACAGCCTCCAGTGATTTCTTTGTTTGTCTGTTGTCCTAATATATTAACATGACTTGATGGAAGCTGGAATATATTGTAACAACTGGGAAAATTGAGGGACGAAGAGATAGATGGAAGCAAAGAGGAAAGATATCAGACAGCTTAAGAGAATGGCTTGGCAGAAGATCTACAACATAAATGATAAATAAACGTCGTGATCGAAAGTTGTGGAGAGACATGATCACCTACGCCAGCAGGCTTGGTACTTGATGATGATGAACGCCATTTTACGGAATGGGTGACGAAGTGGACTATCAGCTCCTTTAGTAATCATCATTTGAACGCTAGCACTATGATTCGGGTAAAGATGCCACTCTAAAGGCTTTCTCTGACAGTGGCGGAGTAGTGTTCCAGTATAATGATATATCATACCCTAATTTATCTGTGAACACTATTGTAGTCAAAACACAAAAGTCAATGGCACACATTAAGTTTGAGTTCTCATCGACCATTTCGCAGGCCGACAGTGCACTGACGGTATATGAGGTGCAAACATTTACAGACACCTATTGTCTGGACGAGCATTCTTGGTCGTTTTGTGCAGTGTGTAGTGGGTGTAGTAAAGGCTGCAATGTCATCATCGGTACTTGTCACGGCTACTGTTCACATGGGATCTATGGACACGACTGTTCCGGGTCTTGTCTCAGTGTTTGTCCTCTATTTGAGGAAAAATCTGGAAAATGCCTACAATGTAAACATCTTGGCTATACCTGTAATGACACTTGTCCCGATGGTAATTTTGGGCTACAGTGCGAACAGATGTGTTCTGATGGCTGTGACATCATATGTACTCTCAAATGTCCGGACAACTGTTTCAACGACACCTGTGAACAGTCGATCGGGAATCTGTACATGCAAGAGAACGTTATATGGGCCAGACTGCACTCTCAAATCTCCGGACAACTGTTTAACGAAACCTGTGATTCCACGTTCAGAAGAGTCTACAACAAGCCCAAGCATATGGACACTTTAATGTGTTTCTGTGCTAGACATGGTTCATTTTTTGGTGTTTTTTTAGTGAAGCCATGGCTCATATCTTGCTGTGTTTCTATCCTAGCCATGGCTCATATCTTAGCTTGTGTGTGCTGGCCATGGCTCATATCTTGGTGTGTGTCATGTTAGTCATATCTCATATCTCGGTGTGTCCGTGTTAATCATGTCTCATATCTTTATGTGTGTCTGTGTTTAGTCATATCTCATATCTTAGTGTGTACCAGTGTTAGTCATATGCCATATCTTGGTGTGTGCATGTCTGGGTTAGTGATATCTCATATCTTTGTGTGCATGTTTATGTTAGTCATATCTCATATCTTTGTGTGTGCATGTCTGTGTTTGTCACATCTCATATCCTTGTGTGTGCATGGCTATGTTAGTCCCTCTCATATCTTTGTGTGTGCATGTCAATGTCAGTTATATCTCATATATTTATGTGCATGTTTATGTTAGTCATGTGTCATATATCTTGATGTGTGTCAGTGTTAGTCATGTCTCGTATCGCTGTGTGCATGTCTGTATTAGTCACATCTCATATATTTGTGTGTGCATGTCTGTGTTAGTCACTTCTCACATTTTTGTGTGTGTATGTCTGTGTTAGTCACATCTCACATCTTTGTGTGTCCGTGTCTGTGTTAGTCACATCTCACATCTTTGTGTGTGCATGTCTGTGTTAGTCACCTCTAGTGACTCGGGCAGATGGTGCTCGTAACCTGGAGGGCCTACCATCTAAGGGCAGAATCCCCTACAGAAAAGACAATCTGCTGCCTTGCAGGAAGATTGGGGACAATCAAAGGCTAGTGAAAGCAAACCCGAATAAAATGCTGGCTGAATCGGATGTACTGGCCACTGGCGCAGAGCACAGTGCAACGTATTAACGGGTGTTCAGTCAGAGTGGATCTTACAGACTCTGATTGTGATGTTCTGTCTGTGGGGGCGACCAACACACTTAGCATGACAGCTGACTTCATATGAGAGTCTGGAATCCTTACTCTGATTGAGTCCTGAACGCAGAGAGAGAGAGAGAGAGAGAGAGAGAGAGAGAGAACGCAAGAAAGAGAGAAAGTTGGTTGGTTACGGATTGTCCTCATTGTACATCGTCTATACACGCTCAAATCTCCTCCTCAGCAAATCTCTGAATGCGAATCGATAAACTTGTTTACAAGTCTACAACGTTCTCCTCGTAGCTCTTCTGAATTTAGGCAACATCCCTATTGACTGGTTATGTTATGGTTGGCCCCGGTATCACTGCAAACGAATTAAAATCCATAATTGCTCAACCGCCCGTGCCAGTATAATCATCCCTCTTGACTAACATGAAGATCCAGGAGTCGCACGATAGCTGCCGATTCACGAGCACATCAAAATCGAGCCTTCATTTCAATCATATAGCGAGTGATTTCAGAGGAAGAGGTATGTTTACAATAATTAAATCGGATGTACCACAGAAATACAAAGCAGAAGTAGAGCTCAGGACAAAAATAGCACTTCAGAAAATGAAAAACGCCTTATGCAACAAATCTATGGCAATAGATGTTTCCTCGCCCCCACCCTTTTTGGTATATTTTTTGCTGCCCTCCTAAATTACGCCTTCGAAAACAGCTCAGGAGATATTTACATTCGCACTAGACCAGATGGCTCATTGTTCAACCTAGCACGACTAAGAGCAAAACCAAAACAAATGTTGCCCTACTTAAAGAATTTTTATTTGCTGACGATGCAGCCCTAGTCGCTCATAGTGAGGCCACCCCACAGTCGCTGATCAACAACTGGATAAAGCATGCGACCTTTTTTCACTGTCAATTAATGTTCAGAAGACAGTAATACTAAATCAATGTGACTTCAAACCTATATCTATTACTCTAAAAGACTGCCCACTAGAATCAGTACAGAAATTTACATATCTTGGACCCACAGTTACGCAAACCATCTCTCTTGATGAAGAAATAAACTGTCGAATTGGTAAGGCAGCTACGACCTTCGGCAACTCACAAAAGGGCACGGAACAACACGAAACTAACTCGAAAGACTAAACTCCTAATATATCAAACATGTGTGCTTAGCACACTACTATATGGATCCGAAACCTGGACAACATACTCAAACCAGGAAAAAAGACTAAATGTCTTCCACATGCGATGTCTCCGCAAAATAATGCACATCAAATGGCAAGACAAAATAACCAACTTAACTGTCCTGCAACGTGCTAAGACCCTAACAATCATGTCGATGCTCAGAAGTCGAAGGCTAAGATGGTTGGGGCATGCCCAACGGATGGAAGAAAAACGCATTCCTAGGCAAATACTATATGGTGAGCTAAAACACGGAAAAAGACAAATCGGCAGACCTAAACTACGATATAGAGATATCTGCAAATCATCTCTGAAAGACTTCTCCATCTGTGAAAACGACTGGCAACATCTGGCAAGTGATCGCACATCATGGAGAGCATGTATAAGGAACGGTATAACAACATTTGAGACTGTGCTAAGACAGGACTTGGAAGAGAAGAGACTCATGAAAAAGGATGGTAAACCCTGTGGACCAGCGAGCCTGACCTGTTCATTATGTGACCGCGTGTGTTTTGTCAAACATTGGTAGAATTAGCCACGAGAGAAGCTGTTCGGCAAAAACAATACCTCAAAAAAATACGCAATAGCCTCCACTAGACCGTCTGACAAGACGAAAAGGGCCATATATATATATATATATATATATATATATATATATATATATATATAGGGTTGCCATCCGTCCCGCTTTTTCCGGATTGTCCCACTTTTTCATCAAAAATTAATTGTCCCGCCTAAGGTCTGGGGGACAGCAATTTGTCCCGCTTTTTAATCCAGCCAAATTTTCACCTACAATTTTAATATTTTCTTAAATTATTTATTATTGGTTTGAGTTTTGTTACAAAATGAAGCTTCTTAGTCCGAAACGTCTATTTGTAGAGTCCTGCGCTATCGCTGTTTAATAATAAAGTTTGTAGATACAACTCATAAATACTCATTTGAGAATATCCAGCACAAAATTGTTAGTGCGGAAGGCGGTATTATTTAAAAATTTACAAAAGATGACGTCTTCGGCTTCGTCTTACTCTTAGGCGACTCTTAGCCGAGGCGCTGAGCCTTACTCTACCCATCTCACCGCTCACCGCTCACGTGATCTGTGCCTACGTGACAATCTGCATGCTTTTGTCCTTGTCGTATTTCTGTAGGCGCTAATAATTCATTCAACAACATCGGGCCATCCTCACCAGCACAAGAAGAAATTTTGGCTTCATTCTTTCTTTATGTGTTGGAGGCTGGAGGTTGCTTCCAGGAATCCAGTCTGTTGTTACCGGTGGTTTGTGAAATATTAAATTTGTTCATTTTTAATTGAGCATTCTAATTTTGTGAATTCGAACTGACATAACAAAACATATAGGAAGTGTCAAACACAAATCATGCAGGAAAAACACAAATGAACTATCATCAATAGCCAGCAAAATTGGGCTTGAGGTCAATCATGAAAAGACTAAAGTCATGAAAAGTTTAATTCCAACAAGTGACAAAATATACATGGAAAACAACCAGTAGAAGAGATCGATCACTTTATCTATCTTGGAAGTCCATTGATCGAGAAGGGATACGAGCAAAGAAATTAGAATCAGACTGGCTAAAGAGCAGCAATGTCTTTCAGAAGCCTTGAAAAGTTGTGGAAATCAAAACTCATTAGCACAAACACAAAACTTAGGCTATTCAAATCAAATGTACTATCAACCCTTACGTATGCGTGTGAAAGCTGGAAAACAACAAGAGATATAGAAACAAAGTTGAACGCATTCGAAAATATAATGTCTAAGGAAAATACTTGGTATAGAATGGAACGAATTCAAAACAAACGAGGAAATTAGAGAAATCGCCAATCAACACTATATCTTCAGTAATAAAGAAAGACGATGGTCATACGTTGGACATGTGATGAGAAGAGATAATAATCGAATAGCAAAGCAAGCCCTCATATGGGAAACAACAGGTAAAAGAAAAAGAGGAAGACCCAGGAGAGACACTGAGAAGAACATTGATGAGAGAGAGCTGCAAGAGCAGCAGGAATCGGCTCCCTCAATGAGATAGAACTGCTTGCACAGAACAGAGACAGATGGCGAGATTTGATAAATATCTTTAAAAGAAAACTGCTAGAACAAAAATTCATATAGGAGAAGGTGTATCTTGGTCTACGCCCTATGGGCCGGTTACGGCTCGAAGGTCAATAGATAGATAGATAGAAAACACAAATCTAAATGTATTCTGCAAACACTTCACGTACTATGGACAATTATTTTTTGACTAAATCGTCAGAGCAAGGTAAATTAGTGGCAGCGACAGAACTGACAATGTGTTATCATATTGTAAAACATCATATTCTTTCAAGTCAATGGACTGCATAGTAAGCTAAACTCAAAACTGTTTAAAGATTCTCAAACTGCACAATATGTGGAGCTCGGAAGAACTAAAACAACAGCAATAGTAAAAGTCAGTATTAGCACCTGACACTACGAGGCAATTGTGTAATGAACTTGCTGTGTACACTACTTTGGTATTGCTACCGACGCAAGTAATCACAATGCTGAAAAAATATTTCCCATTAATGTTCAGTATTTCACTCCAGCGAATGGTATGACTGTAAAATTACTTAAACTGGGTTCTTTACCAAATGAAACATCCTCTGAAATAAGCAAGTATTGTATCGAGGCTTTAGAAGAAAACAACATTGATAAGAACAAGTGTATTGCGTTTTGTGGCGATAATGCAAACTGTAATTTGGTGAATACGGCGTGCTGGCACCAACAATGTGTTCGCGAGATTGAAAAGTGAACTTAATGAAAATCTTCTTGGAATTGGATGCCCTGCTCATATCATTCATAATTCTGTAAAGACAGCCGCCGATGTTTGAGTGTTGATGTGGAAACAACAATAATTAAATTATTCAATTACTTCTCTATATATACTGTACAAACGGAGCGATTAAAAGAATTTTGTGAGTTCGTGGAATTAGAGTATCATGCATTATTGTCACCACAAAAAACAAGGTGGTTATCACTTTTAGCTGCAGTAGACAGAGTATTAAAATTGTATGACGCCCTGCAATCATTCTTCTTATCTGAAGAAAAAGCACCCTAAAGTTTTGCTAACATTATTTCAAAATCCGTTAAGCGAGCCATATCTATGTTTGTCCATAGTCAGATGAGCGTGTTTGAAAGACAAATACTTAAGTCGGAAAAGACTGATATCAGTGTAATAGAGGTAGCAGTAAATTTTGAAGATACCCTCAGGTTTATAAATGAACGTAAAGAGAAAGATTTATCCCTATAAAGGTGAAGTCTATTCTTAAAAGAATAGAAATGAAGTGTCGACAGATGATATTCAGAACTTTATGCTGAGGTGGATGAATTTTATGAAACAGCGGCCGCTTATTTGCAAAAGTGGATGACGCATTTGAATGAATTTTCCACCATCTTAACTTGATGCTACTAGACTCTAAACCAGAATGGACTGCAGTTCAGGGAACATTAATGTTTCTACAAGACAAAGTGTGTCAATAGATGATTCATTGTTGTTTGATCAGTTCACATATTTGAAAGAGTTTATTGAATTAGAACTTTGTAAAATGGAGATAGATGGAATAGTAAATCATGTCAGGAGAAATGGACGTTTTTCTAAAGACAATGTAAATGTGCGGATCAGTATTCCCAGTTAATACATTTATGTGAATTCATCTTCAGCGTTCCAGGACACAAATGCTAATGTGGAAAGAATATTTTCTTTAATGAATGTGCAGTGGACAGATGAACGAAATCGGTTGCACGTAGCAACTGTGAAGCAATAATGAATGTGTGTTTAATTATAAACTTAGCTGCACCGAGTTTTATGACTACGTAATCCAGCGACAAGATCTTCTCTCACAGAGTCTGAAGTCAGACAAATATGAGATGCAGCGACACCGACTTAAGAAGCTGGAAATCAAGGTAAACGTTTTTTTTTTTTTATTAAAAAAATTACTGGTACATGTATTAGAATTATAATGTAATATAATTAGTCTATGTGTGTGCTATCTCTGACTTTTCCTATGGCTATTATGCTTTACATGATGTGTCCCGCTTTCGCGTCTAAAAAAGTACCTTTTGTCCCGCTTTCTGCTGCGAAGGTTCTGGCAACCTCTATATATATATATATTATATATATATATATATATTATATATTATATATATATATATATATAATAGAAGTGATAAAGAGAGTTCAGCGGACCAGTTCTGACCTATGGAAGAGAATCATGGACAGTAAACAAACAGATGAAAGAGACGATTAGAGACTCTTTTTGGTCAGATTGCATGCATGCAGCAAAGGCCATAACAAAAACGATTATAGGTCACCCGGTCAAAATAAAAGATACGTGCTAAAAATAACGTAGGAATCACCCATAATGTTGTTGGGAGATTCCAAGCTTTATTCGCCACGTAAGTCAATGTTTGTATTAATGCGCACACATTGAATTATTTCCTGCATTTAAATAATTTTTATTTCGCACAATCTTGTCTATAAACATTAAAAAAATATTGTTATGCTTATGAAAAAAGTATCCAAATACATTTTTATTTGCTGGAATAAATAAGTTTTTGATAAAGCGTATGTTCATTTGTATCGTGTACAAATACGTGAAGAGGCTCAATCGTAATCAACGATCGGTACGTGAACGGAAGCATGATAGCAATCTTATGGTAATATAAAACTTCGTGTTGTTTATCCAGTTCGTCGACAGCAAGAATATCTGACTTATTTAGAACGTAGAGAAGAGCAGGTTATAATGGTCATGGAGAAAATTATCTGTGTAATTTTTACTTTTCACTCTGGGACAGTCGTCGCAAAATTGGAGCGGAGATGTTGCAGACCGGTGTTTCTCTGCAAGGTGAGGGAGTCATCTACTCTACAGTCTACTGTCTACTCTATTAATTCTATTATTATATTCAATTCAATAGCATTATTATTCATTCTAACTATGAGGTGGTAGACAAGACTTGTCAGACTAGTAATTAGTTTGCTGGTTGATTGTTATTATTGTCGTGCTACTGAGTTATTGATTGTGGCAAACAATTATTTAAAAATAGTAATAATAAATAAATAGATAGTCAGTGCTTAATAACAGTGTACACAATTTGAGAGCTTGTTCTCATGTAAAGAAACATTCTGATTCTTAAATGAATAATTTGTAAATTTATTATATATAATTTGCAATTCTTATTGCAAACACGAAAACAAATGATTGTGATTTCATTGTCACTACAAATCCTCCACAATTTTTAAAGATGAAAACTGCTAAATTTTAATACAATTTGGATCTTTTAAAATATATTTGTTGAAAATGGTGTATAGCTCCTTAATAATTGGGACAAACATTAAAACTAAATAATAAATTATGTATTATAATTATTTTTAAATTATATATATATATTTAGACATGTATTGTTGTTAAGCAGGAAGTTATAAATTAGCTTACACCTTGACAAGTAATAAATTTATAATGGCTTTTCAAATGGCCAACTCTGAAATTAAATAGCATAGCATGTATGTAAAATAGATTAAGGTACCCAATCCAGGCAACAACAACAAAATGTAATTTAACAAAATGAAATCTGAATGAGTGAATGTAACAAACATTTTCTTTAATTTTGTCAATGGAAGTATAAATTAGTTCTCCATATATGAAGTCAGTCATCAACAATAACAGACAAGAAGAACAGAAGATAACCGTGGACATCTAAAGTGAGAACATCTTGAATGATGGCAGTACACAAAGAGAACTTTTGAAGTACAATTAACAAAAGTAGCCTCTCATGATTGGTAGTGTCATGAGAAAAAGAAATATTGTTGATCACTGGGCAAAAGTACTTTTCTTTATAACATATTTGGTGCCATTATCATTACTAGTTGGAAATTATAATATAATTAGTTATTAGTTAGCAAAAAACAAAACAGACATTAGTTTTTAATTATATTTAAAATATTTATGTTGGGACAGTTGTGTAACACAGTACAAATACTCAAAGAAGAAGTGGAAGATGATTTGGATAATATGAAAGCAGGAAAAGCTCCTGGGCTAGATAATATAACTAAAGAAAAGATTGAAGCCATAGAATTAGAATAATAAATACCTGAACATGTTCTGGTGTGTCACACATCTCTTTATGTGGGAAAACTATTCTTTTTCTGTTTGTTGTTGTGCTGTATTTACTTGATTACCCCACTTCATTGTTCACTCCTTAAAGTTTGCCAAGTTGGCTTAATCACTAATTTACTGCAAGCTGCATTATCTGTGCCTTTTTGGCCTGACACATCTATCCTGGGCATGACATTTTTGGGTAACTTTTTGCTTTTCCCTTTTGATTGCTACTCGCTTGGCTGATTTGCATTGTTTCCAAGAACACCACTGGGAGGTGGCATAGGGTCTGGACTGGCTCTTTGTTTGATATCTTAATACATGCATTCAGCTGTGAGTCACTGATTGCTTTCAGCCCAGGTGCTAGCGAGTGTCTTGTGAAGTTCAAGATTGGTTCTATATACTTATCCTTTCTCTTGTAGTCTCATACACACAGGAACCTCCGTATTCATAAATCTTTCTACTTATGCATCTCAAAATTTCTACAACTTTTGTTTCAGTTAAATTGAGAATGGAAGTCTAGGTGATCTAGAGGTATGACATCATCTTCCGGGCAAGGTCTTGGGTTCTAATCCTCCCACAGCCATTAGGAATTTTTCTCTTTGAGTCCATGTTTCTTCAAGGCTTTACCCTCCTTTGGGTAGTGAGATTTGATATCAAACCACTCAAAAAGTGCAGACAAGCAGGAGGTCCTGTGTGCACTTTGCACACATTAAAGTACCCTTGACAGTAAAATTAAAAAAAAGAGTAGTCTAAAAATGGCCGCTGCCAGAGAAAAATTATTAAGCATTTTAAAATAAAAGTGTGCCAGTGTTGTGTTGTGCCAAAAGGCACTGATATCGCTCCTTGTCATAAACTAGCAACATGACACATCCATGCCCACTTTAATGGGTGAATGCTAAAGAAGTAGAAGAGGAAAATGAAACTTGGTATTCATACATTTCCCCCAAATTCACACAGTATTCAATATTTGCAAACTGTTAGTGGTTCCAGAAGTTTAGCTTTTTAAAAATTTAGTTCACATCATGTATTGTGTGTGTGTGTGTTTATTTCATGTCTTTTTTGCATTTTTAATAGTAATTGTAATAAAATTACAAACCACTGAAGAAATGCACAGGGGTAGGAGAAGGTAGCTGAGGTGCTTTTGTCACAGGGGAATTGAGGGAGAGAGTAAATTGAATTTTTCTACTGTAGAAGTTAAGAGAGTTGTATTACGTTTTACTAGGAGAAAGCATAGAACAGGGGTGGAAAAAACGACAACCTTATATTATTGTGAAGCCTCGGTGGCTAAGTGGTAAGTAAGCTTCATGATTTGGAAGGTCACGATTCAATCCCCAGAAGTGGTGAATTTTTTTGGAACCAACAAGGCTATTGGGTTGACCCAGCCTTTAAAAGTATTTCCAGGAATTTTTCTGGGAAGTAAAGGCACCTTGGCGTATACTGACCACATTACCCAAAATTGTATCATGGTCATAGAAAAATATGGTCACTAACACCATATTCCCCATACACCTAACAAGGCAGGGAGGGCACCATTACTTATTACTGTGGTCAATAGTGGTGTCAACTTGTTCAAAGTTGTTAATTATTTTAGAATTTTGTTGACTATGTTGTCAAAAACAGGCAATAACAAACAGGTTCTTAGGCAAATAATCTCAAATGCAGCAAATATCAAAAGAGTTCATACCAACAGTGAGAACAAACTCAAGAAAAATATGGATGACTGATGACATTTTACCTCTAATGGCTACAGGAAGAACAAATAAAGATAACAAAGTTGAGTATAAGAGATTAAATAAAGAAATAAATGCAATGAAGCAAAAGAAGCATGGCTAAAACAGAGATGCAAAGAGATTGAAATGCAACCAAAAAGAAATGCCGAAGCTATCTACAAACAAATTGAAGAATTAATAACAAGAAAAATGCAATAAAAAACAGGATGTTTAAGATAAAAGGATAAGGAATGATGAACAAAAATACATTAAAGATCTTTATAATGATGAACGAACAGAAGTAAATATTATGGGTAATGGGGAAGGATTAGAAATACTCAGAGAAGAAGTGGAGGATGACTTGGATAATATGAAAGCAGAAAAAGCTCCTTGGCTAGATAATATAACTAAAGAAGAGATTGAAGCCATAAGTGATTTTAGAATAGAAATAATAACAAAAATATTGAATGATATCTACAATAGCAGATATATACCAGATGACCTGCTAAAATCAATATTCATAGCCCTACCAAAGAAATCTAGTGCGTTTGAATGCGATGATCATTGCTCAATGAACCATTGTGAATTACATGTCTAAGATATTATGAAGAATCGTCATGCAAAAAGTGCGAAACAAAATCAATCCAGAATTAGTGATGAACAGTGTGATTTTGTTGGAGGTAAAGGTACAAATAATGCCATATACATCATAAGTTTTTAGTAGAAAGATCCATAGAGGTGAAAACAGATCTATATACTATGTTTCATAGATTATACCAAATCATTTGACAACGTAAAGCAACAAGAAATAAAAAAAATGTTTTAGAAGGCATGTTGACAGCAAATATCTAAGCATAATAAAGAACATGTAAAGTAGTAAAGTACCCCGTCGAGCCAAGTGCGTATAGGGAAATATGGTGTTAGTGACCCTAATTTTACAGACCTTCAGCCATGATTTTTGGGGTAAGGTGGTCGGTATTACGCCCGTGCTGCTTTACTTTCCCAGAAAAAATCCGGTACCATTTAAGGCTGGGTGAACCGGAGCCGTCGGTTGGGATCGAAACCCTACCCCTTGTCCGTAGTAGTCCAGTTCACTAACCACTGAGCTATCGCGGCTCCCACTAATTTTTAGGGAATTAGTAAAACCAGGTGCCCTCGCCAGGGTACGAACCCCGGCTGTTGCCGTGGTAAGCCAACCGCCTATCGATTGCGCTAACCGACACCTAAAGAACATGTACTGACAACAAAGTGACCATTAGAACTGGAATCAACTGGGAATGTTCAACAAATAAAACAGGTGTTAGGCAAGGTTGTGTGCTGTCACCAGATTTGTTTAATATGTATAGTGAGATTATTTTAAGATCCATAAAGGACATGCCTGTAATAATAATTGGAGGTCATAATATAAATAATCTAAGGTATGCTGAGGAAGGGAGCTGCGATAGCTCAGTGTTAGTGAACTGGACTACAAAGTACAAGGGGTAGGGTTCGATCCCAACTGATGGCTTCCGGGTTCACCCAGCTTAAATGGGTACCGGATTTTTCTGGGAAAGAAAAGCGGCTCGGCATAATACCGACCACATTACCCCGAAAATCATGTGCCAAAGGTCTGTAAAATTTATGGTCACTAACACCATATTCCCTATACGCCACTTGGCTTGACGGGGGTACTTTACTTTTACTTTTATGCTGATGATACAGTCTTATTACTAGAGTGAAAATGAGTTACAAGTAATGTTAGACATTATAGATAAGAAAGCAAAATAAAGGATTCTGCCTCAGTAGCAAGAAACAGAAGTAATTGTAGCAACAAAAGAAGACATCACTGCAATGCACAATAAAGACAAGTTGAAAAATATTAAAATCGGTTAATGAATTTAAATACCTGGAGCAGTGTTTAACCTCAGATGGTAGATGTACATGAGAGGTGAGATGCAGAATAGCTCAAGCAAAAGCAATTTTAAAAAAAATGAGGAAGATACTAGGCAATCCATTTTTGACAATGGAAACAAGAAAAAGAGTTATTAAATGTTATGTAGAATCAGACATGATATATGGATATGAATCATGGACAGTAGAACAATAGACAAGAAAATCACTTGAGGCTGTAAGAGTTGTGATTTTACAGAAGAATGTTGAGAATACCATAGCCAGCTAAGAAGAGTAATAAAATGTTTTGAAAGAGGCCAAAGCAAGAAGAGAGTTAATATCCAATTAAGGAAAGAAACAATCATAATATTTTGGCCATGTAATGAGAAGGGAACAGCTGGAATATATTGTGACAACTGGGAAAATCGAGGGACGAAGAGATAGAGGGAAGCAAAGAGAAAATATACCAGACAGCTTAAGAGAACGGCTTGGGAGAAGGTCAGCAACAGAAATGATAATAACTGTCAAGATCGAGAATTATGGAGGGACATGATCACCTATGCCAGCAGGCATTGCATTTGATGATAATTACATGAGTTTAATATTTCATTCTTCAAAGTTAATGCTGACATTTACTGAAAATGTGTATTTCTCTCTAGTAACTAACAATGGAAATTGTCAGAAAGAGACAAAAGAAGATTACAAAAGCAATACAAAATTAATGCCATGTAGAACATGCTGCACTATACCGTAATGCAGTAAATTGAAATTACTAAGGGCATGTATCTTTCCGATAGCAATAAGTTGTTATGAATCATGGACAATCTTGTAAACACCAAAGAAAAAAATCTATTCATTTGAAACTAAATGCCACAGAAAAATCGTTAACATGCCTTGGATAATAAAAAGAGCAACAAAAACGTATTTAGAGAATTGAAAATAACTGGCTTATCAACAACACTCTATAGAGGAAATTAAAATATTATCATCATCATCATGTGCCATACTGGTTGGCGTAGGCGATCATGTCCTTCCACAATCTTCTATTTTAAGTGCATCGTATCAGTTCTGTTGTTGTCTGATTTCCATGCCATGACACCAAGCTATCTAGTATTTTCTCTCTTTGTCGTTTGCGATCTCTCTTCCTTGTATTTTGCCAGTTGTAACCAAGTATTCAAACTTTCCTCTTCTCATGATGTGCCCGAAAAATGTTGATTGTTTCTCTCTGATATTTTTTAGGAGCTCCCTTTTTGTGTTGGCCTCTTTGAAAATTTCCTCATTGGTCTTTTTAGCTGTCCAGGGATCTTTCAACATTCTTCTGAGAAATCCCATCTCTGTGGCCTCTAATCGTCTTTTCATTTGTTTGTCTACTGTCCATATTTCGCTTCCATAGGTCAGAATTGGTTCTATATGGCACCACTGAACTCTCTTTCTTACTTCTATTGACATAGATTTGTTGCATAAGATATTTTTCATTTTCTGAAATGCTATTTTGGCCTGATTTATTCTCTTTTTATTTCTGTGGTGCATCTTCCATCTGATGTTATTATTGTGTATATAGTGTGATGTTATATTGTGTTCCAGGTATTTGACACGTTGCACTTGTTTCAGATTTGTCCTGTTTAATTTCTGTGCTGCATGACGGTGATGATTGTTTCTTTATATACTACTAAAATATTATGGCCACGTCAAAAGACACTTTGGGCTGGAAGAATAATAATGGAAGCCGTAGTTCCAGGACAATAGGACAGGGTCAAACTAAGAAAAAAGATTGTTTCAAGACTTGAAAGAGACTGTGAACATGACAACAGTATGGGTTGACCTTGCTAGAGACAGATTCCTTCAGATGTACTATGATGAGTGCAACATTCTGCAAAGGACATGCAACTTGATGATAATGCATTTCTTATTGTATTTCTTAATAGTTACAAAAATATAATTTTAAACAAAGAAGTAATTATTTATTCATCTGTTTGTCTATCTTCCATCTATCTATCAGGTTTATATCTTATCTATTTAATCTAACTAATCTCTCTACATAATCTACCTATCTACTAATATTGAATAATAATACTGTTAATAAATAGTTATTTGTGTTATTTATTACATTGTTATTATTATTATTGTTATTTTGAGTTATTCACTCCTATTTAAGAACCACAAAACTTGACAATATTATCATATTTTCTGTTTCTGTATTTACCTGACAACTACCACTCTTCATTGTCCTTAAAAGGACATTAAATGAGCACAGATGTATTGCATTGATTGTGTTATGCAGCAAGATGTTATATCTACGTCAATCAACTGCAAAACATTTGACTTAAAACATTTTTTTTTCGGTAACCAGTCACCATAAGGAAGTTGAAGAAAATCTTGCTTTGTAGTTTGAATCTTGATTGGCTCACTGAATTGGGTGTAGTCAGCTTTGATGCACCAACCACTTGCAGCCCATATTTGTGTTTTGTTTCTTCATTAAAATTCTAAAGTAACAGTTATAATCCCTGTTTGTTGCTGAATTTATATGTACTTGAGTTATTGTTGTTACTAATCATATCATAAACTTAATATAGCATAAACTCATATCACAAATTTGTTGAGAATTTATTTGAAAAGTGTGCTTCTTTAGTTGCAAGGAGAAGTGGATGATTGCTCATGTAAAGTGGAGACACTAGATTCTCTCAACAACAACAAAATATATCCTAGACTGAAGAGTTTGTTGGCAAGGAACTACTTTAGATATTTCAAGGTAAGGTTGTAGTGTTTGAAATATATTTTTTTTTTTACATGGTATTTGTTTATTAAAAATTGTCTGCTTATATTTGCAGTAAATATTTATAAATGTATAGTCTTATTCTACCTACCTACCTGCCTGCCTGCCTACCTACCTACCTACCTGCCTACCTACTTACTATTTATTTATCTATTGTCGTTTTGAACTGAAGATGGCACATAGGGCAGAAGACTAGACTCTTATCAATACATATTATGCCTAATTCGCCTCTTTCACTGTATATTCTAGTACTACCTTACTCTTTTTAATTCCATTTTCACAAAGCTGCTATTATATTATTTCTTTCAGACACTCCATACCATCCCGCCTTGTAGATCGTACCCCTTGATTACACTGATCTTCCTTGATCCCCCATTACACCAAATTCTCTCCCTTGTTGCCTGATGGCTTGTCTGGCTTTATTTGCTCATGTTTTCACACCCTAATATACATTGCTCCATCTCAGCTGATACCTGTCTAATTCTTGACACCATTCATACTTTGTTATCACCTGCAGCTCCTATCAGACCTCTTGTCTAATCACATGACCCCCCACCCCCTTCACATCTCATCACATCCACATTCGACTTCAGTCATTCACACAGTATTCTCCTGGACTATATCAGATAAGTCTCACCTTAATTTAACTATATTTTTTTAGCTTACATATATTTTATATGTTATCTATTTATATTCTCTTAATATGTAGTACATCTCCATTTTATTTTATCATCTCATTTCTTATCTTTCTTCTTATCTCTGTTTGACTTATCCCCCTCATTCCTGATGTAATAGTTTATCCTTATTTTGTATATTATATTTGTATTTTTTATGTTTACCTACCATTACTCATTGCGGTTGTCATTCATAGCAGCAGTTATATTTTTTAAAGGTGAATTTGAAGAAATCATGTCCATTTTGGTCAGATGATAGCAGATGTGCTCTGAAGGATTGTCATGTCAAAGTGTGTCCAAAAGTAAGTTCATTTAAATAAAAATGCATGAAAAGAATGTTTGATTGGAAGTAATAATTGATCTTTAGTTCATTCAAAAAAGTTAGGGAAATAAATTTGGATGATTGCCTTGTATACAATATGAGCTGTTTATGCAATCTCATAAAGAACTCTAATTACATTTTAATGTTCTGAATAGTATACATTATTTCCTTATGTTGTTGTGTACTTTTATATTATTGTTCACCTAACTATTTTGAATGTTTACGAATTGTTTTCCTTATGTTTCTTGGGATCTAAGATGTAGATTGCATAAATCAATAGCTGTTTGCTGGCTTCATGATCAGCAAACTAGAGCTGACCAAGGCCGTGTTCCACATCAGAATGGTTGTTCTGGAAACAGGCTACTTAGATTGGCCACTGTGCATAAATTATTGCTGTAAAGTCATGTTTTAAAAAGCACAGTGATAATTTTGATATTTTGGAGTGAAAGTCACAAATAACACAGCTCCTACAATTAAATTGCAACTCAGTGCAGTATGTCTTTTTCAGGACAAACATAAGGAAGTTTGTCCTTTTAATGTCTTATTTTAGATTGTACTACCATCATTGCATATTTTTTTCTTTTTTAGTATTGTTTTAGAGTATTTTATTATCTTTACTTTTTATTTGTTAATTTTGTTGACCATATCACATATACACATGTGTCTGCTTCAGACAATACAGAGATAATGAAATTATTTCTGAGTTAATTAAAAAAAGTAATTAACTTATATGGAATACCACTCTTGCCCGCCCTAATTAATTTTCCTGCCATATTCTATGATAGTCTGTTGACACTTTAAAAGGGTACTAATGTAATTTTTGACATACAAATGATTACAATTAAATCACTAAACTGACTTCTTGGGAGACAAATTAAGCTAAATATGTCTTAGATAAGTTGGTTGGTGCCATGCTTTCTTAAATTCAAAAACCAACTTTTTTACATTCAGTTAAGAAAAATTGCTCCAAAATTCACAATGGTTCAATTTTTTTTTTTCAGTGGTGTTGTATGGTGGTGGGGAAGTGAGTATGAATATGCTTCAGTCATGGAACATCATGAAAGATATGGGCTTTCCAACACACCTAATACAGCTTATCGAATCACTGTATCATGAACAGCAAGCAGCCACCATAATAATGAGTGAAACATCAAATTAGTTTGAAGAACAAAAAGAAATGAGGCAGGGATGCATACTCTCTTTATACTTGTTTAACATCTATGCTGAGAACATCATGAGAAATGTCAGAAATGATGACAGATGTGTGAAGTCTGACCCTTTCACCACAATAAATGGAACATAATTCCATAACTCAAATATGCTGATGACACAGTCCTCCTCTCAAACAGTACAAAAGGATTAAAAGTGACAATTGAGTGTGTTAAAAAACACAGTGAAGAGCAAAATCTCTATCTCAACATACAGAAAACTAAGATAATGTCTATTGACAAAACAAAAAAACCAACCCAAAATCATCAACAGTGAAGAACTTGAAATTATAACAAACTATGAATATCTGGGATCTCTCGTAACTAGAAATGGAGACTGCCAGAAAGAGATCACAAGAAAATTAACAATAGCAACACAAAAATTGTGAGGGCATATATCTTCCGGATAGCAACATGTGATTGCAAATCATGGACAGTCTCGCAAACAGCAAGGAAGAAAATCGATTCACTCTTTAAAAAAATGTAACAGAAATATACTTAAGATACTTTGGATAATAAAAAAGAGCAGTGAAGACATATTAAAAAATTGAAACATAAAAAAGAACTGACTTATAAACACCATTCTACAGAGGAAATTAAAATACTATGGCCATGTCAAAAGACACTGGGCTGGAAAGAACAATAATGGAAAACATTGTTCCTGGAAAAAGACAAGGGGTAGGGTTCGATCCCAACCGACGGCTTCCGGGTTCACCCAACCGTAAATGGGTGCCGGATTTTTTTCTGGGAAAGTAAAGCAGCACAGGCGTAATAACTGACCACATTACCCCAAAAATCATGTGCTGAAGGTCTGTAAAATATAGGGTCACTAACACCATATTTCCATATACGCACGCCACTTGGCATGATGGGGGTACTTTACTTTTTTTACTATTGTTCCTGGAACAATGCATCAGGTGCAGACCAGAAGAAGGTGATTTCAAGACACCAAGGAGACATTGAACTTGACACTAGATGAAGTGGAAAATCTGGCTAGAGAAAGATTCTTTCAGACAGGATGTGGTGAATTCAATGTTCTGTGAAGGACATGCAACATTATGATGATATTAAACATGATGTTTAACTAATTAATTATAATGCTGAATACGTTCACTCAATTTTGAAGGGAGTTGAAAATAATCTGATAATTTCAGGAAGAGATCCCTCTTGAAGAGGACTGGTATAAAGATTATATTATTGGAAGTCACATTGATCGGGAAGGGGATACAACAAGTAAAGAAATTAGAGAATCAGAATAGCTAAAGTAGCAGTGTCTTTCAGAAGCCTTGAAAAGTTGTGGAAATCAAACTCATCAGCACAAACACAAAACTTAGACTTTTCAAATCAAAGTACTATCTGCCCTTACATATGCATGTGAGAGCTGAAAAACAACCAGAGGCATAGAAACAAAGTTGAACGCATTCGAAAAATAAAAGTCTAAGGAAAATACTTGGTATAGTGTGGAACAAATTCAAAACAAACAAAGAAATTAGAGAAATCGTCAATCAACCACTAATATCTTCAGTAATAAAGAAAAGACGATGGTCATATGTTGGATTAGTGATGAGGAGAGTATATGGGTCTATGCCCTATGGGCCGCTACGGCTCAAAAGGTCAATAGATACAGATAAATAGAAACATGATGTTTGACTAATTATTATAATACTGAATACGTTCACTCAATTTTGAAGGGAGTTGAAAATAATCTGATAATTTCAGGATGAGATCCCTTTTGAAGAGGACTGGTATAAGGATGATCATGAAGCACATGAAAAGAACAAGGTTAAATAATAGTTTTTGTGTTGTAAACCATCTTCTTGTTTTATTTGTCTTGTTGTATATTAAGGCCCATGTTGTATATACAAGGGCTAAAGTTTACAATTTAGCAATATGTTGGCTAGAATCATAATGTTTAATTACATATCATCACGTTTTATTTTATTTTTTTGTTTTAGAGCTATGAGTAATATGTTTTTTAATACATCTACTCTTCAGACAGAAATAATCTGGAAAAAAAAATGTTAGCATTGTAATAACAGTACACCAGGTAAAACAGATACATAATCACATTAAATGTGTGGGTAGTAATCATGGTTTTGAATCATATACATAAGACGTACAAGCTGTTACAACAATAATTTACAGATTGTAATGAAGCGAAGTATTACTGTGCTGAATGTAACAACAATTGTGACAGAAATATTCATACTATGTGTGTCTACCATGCTAAACAATCTGCACAAATCAATATAGTATATACGACATGAGTATGTACAGCTGTGATTTGATTTACCTGCATTAACAGTGCTTGTGAATTCATCAGACTTGTGCATAATTGATTTTTTGTTGTTGTTGCCTGAGCTGTGTTTTATACATTTTTTCTTTCTTAATTTTTTTTAAAGCTGGTGTCAATTATTAATAGAATGAGCTCTTGTAGTTTTAATATTTTGTACGTGGCTTTAAGTGCTGAAAGAATTAATACAACAAACATCAGAAAAGATCTTAAAGCAACGAGGAAAACTTAAAAAAATAAATGGATGACATATGACATTTTACAGTGGATAGACATAAGAAGAAGAAATAAACAAGACAAAGATATAGAAGATTGAATTGAGAAATAACAAATTCAGTGAAGCAAAATAAACATAGCTAAACTAAAGATGCAAAGAGACTTTGCATAAAAGAGGTACAAATGCTATCCACAAACAAATTAATGAATTAACAGCAAAGAAAAACACAACTAAACACTGGCTTCAGTCAAATGAAGAGTAGTGGTTAATGGAGCAAAGATCCTCAAAGGAAGATTTTACAGAATATGTTAAGGAACCCCATTCTTCTTCTTTCCTTCCTCATTTGCCTTTCAACGTTGAGGGGAGATATAATTTGCAGTCTTTTGCTCTCCTGTTCGCCTCTGTTGCTGTTATGTTTCCTAGTGCTTATCATACTCAACGTTTAATGAAGGCTCGTTGTATTATGTCCAATGATTTGACAAGCTTTGCTGCATCTTGAATCTATCTCTGCTGTTGTGAATTGCCATTTGTTACTAATTTCCTAGGTATTTAAATTCCTCTACTTGTTTTAGTTGTCTGCTGTCTGTATGTTGATTTTCTGTTTATTTTTGACATCATTCATGTCTTCTGTTTTGTTGGTGTTGATGTTCATGTTTGTATTTCGTGCCTGTGCTGTTGAGTTTATTTAAGTGTTCTTGTAAGTCTTCCATTTTTTCTTGTATTAGTGCCTGATCATCTGCAAATAAAAGCTCGTTGATCTCCTCTGTCTCTGATGGGTTGGCTCACTTGCATATATAGTCCATGTATGTAATAACAGTAGGGGGAATAGTACACACCCCTGTCTTACACCTGATCTAACTTCGAAGTGGTCTGTGTAGTCTGCTGTTGTTCTGACTGTGCAGCTGCTGTTGATTTCTATCTATTGACCTTTCGAGCCGTAACCGGCCCATAGGGCGTAGACCAGATACACCTTCTCCTATATGGATTTTTTTGTTCTAGCAGTTTTCTTTTAAAGATTTTTATCAAATCTCGCCATCTGTCTCTGTTCTGTGCAAGCAGTTCTATCTCATTGAGGGAGCCGACTCCTGCTGCTCTTGCCTCTCTCATTAATGTTCTTCTCAGTGTCCCCCTGGGTCTTCCTCTTTTTCTTTTACCTGTTGTTTCCCATATGAGGGCTTGCTTTGCTATTCGGTTATTATCTCTTCTCATCACATGTCCAACGTATGACCATCGTCTTTTCTTTATTACTGAAGATATTAGTGGTTGATTGGCGATTTCTCTAATTTCCTCATTTGTTTGAATTCGTTCCATGCTATACCAAGTATTTTTCCTTAGACATTTATTTTCGAATGCGTTCAACTTTGTTTCTATATCTCTTGTTGTTTTCCAGCTTTCACATGCATACGTAAGGGTTGATAGTACATTTGATTTGAATAGCCTAAGTTTTGTGTTTGTGCTGATAAGTTTTATTTCCACAACTTTTCAAGGCTTCTGAAAGACATTGCTGCTTTAGCTATTCTGATTCTAATTTCTTTGCTCGTATCCCCTTCTCGATCAATGTGACTTCCAAGATAGATAAAGTGATCGATCTCTTCTACTGGTTTGTTTTCATGTATATTTTGTCACCTGTTGGAATTAAACTAGTCATGACTTTAGTCTTTTCATGATTGATCTCAAGCCCAATTTTGCTGGCTATTGATGATAGTTCATTTGTGTTTTCCTGCATCGTTTTTATCTGACTGCTGATGAGAACTATGTCATCAGCAAAGTCGAGGTCCTCCAATGGTCTCCTTGTATCCATTCGATGCCTTTATTACCAGTGCAGCATTTCTTCATTATGAAGTCCATAACAATTCCAAATAACAAGGGCGATAAAATACATCCTTGTTTAACCCCAGTTTCTATTGGGAAACATTCGCTCAGTCCTTCCTCTGTTCGAACTGCACATGTGTAACCATCATACATGTCTTTGATAATATTTATGATTTTTGATGTAAACCATATTGCTATTGATTTAGAGACTTTTAATTAGGTTGGTTAGATGTTGGCTTACTCCGTATGTTGTTAGTATCTCCCACAGTTGTTCTCTGTTTACTCTGTCGATTGCTTTTTCCTGGTCAATGAAAGCTATGTACAATTTTTGATTGTGTTTTCCCTTTTTTTTTTTTTTTTTTTTTTTTTGCACTCAACATGAAAATAGAAAATCACCTGGACCAGGTAACGTAACCAAAGAGAGGATAAAAGCTGTGGGAGAATTTGGAATAGAAATAATAATAAAGCTGTTGAATGACAAATAAAATAGTTGATGTATGCCAGATGATCAACTAAAGTCTAAATTCATAGTTCTACCTAAGAAACCAGGTGATGTGGAATGTGAGGATCATCGCAAAATTGAGAAACAAAAGCAGAAATTAGTAACAAGCAGTGCACATTTTTTTGAGGCAAAGGTATGAACAATGCCATAAGATAATTAGTAATAAGAGTCATAGAAGTGAAAACAGATCTGTACTTATGTTTTATAGATTAGACCAAAAAAGCATTTGACCAACTAAAGCATCAAGAAATAATTCTAATTTTAGAGAGTATAAATATTGACATAAAAATTAAAGAATGTTGAAGAATATGTACTGGCAGCAAAAAAAAAAACCTGCCATAAAAACAGGAAATCAATTGGGAATGTTTCAACAAATAAAAAAGGTCTTAGGCAAGGGTGTGTAGTATTGCCAGATTTATGCTAATTTGTATAGTGAATGATACTAAGATCCATGAAGGACATACCGGGAATATCAGTCATTGGTCATAATTTAAACAACCTGTGGTATGCTGATGACACTGTCTTAATCACTAAGAGTGAAAATAAATTATAGATAATGACCATAGTCTTAACAGCAAAAAGACAGAAGTGATGGTTGCAGTAAAAACAATGACATTTTCAAATTGGACAATTAAAGTAATTGGGACTCTATTGAAACAGGTCAATGAATTAAAATACCAAGAAGTGATGCTAACATTCTCTTGGTAGATGTACAACAAAGATGAGGTGTAAAGTGGCTCAGGTGAAAGCTGCTTTCTAAAGAATGGGGGAAGAATATGCTGCCAATTTTTGTCAATGGGAATAAGAAAAAATGATCTTCATTGTTGTGTGGAGCTAGTCTTGACTTATGGATGTGAATCCTGGGCAATAGTAAAACAGGAAAGAAAAACATTGGAGGTCACAGAAGTCTGGTTTTATAGAAGAATGTTGAGGATATGATGGACAGCTAAAAGATTAATGAGGACATTATAAAAGACCAAAGCAAAATGGAAGCTTATTTCCAACATTAGAAGGGAACAATTATAATTTTTGTGGCCAAGTAATGGGAAGTCAACAGCTGGAAAATATTACGATAATAGAAAACTTGAGGGAAAAAGAGGTAGAGGGAAGCAATGAAAAGAGATACAAGTGAGTGTGAGTGAGTGTTTGGTAAGATGACAGCAACAGAATTGATAAACATCGGTAGAGATAGGAAATTGTGGAGAGACATCACCATGTGCTAGCAGACACAATACATGTTGATGATATTCTGTAAAGAGAAAGTGTTGGTGATATAGTGGTTAATTAGCACTGGTTTTATGTCCTTATGATTGTTGGTTCATTTCAAGCTGAACTTCTGATAGCCCATGCTGTTAAAATGTCTGGTGGCTCTCAAATAAGTATAGTAATAACAGTGAGAGTGATCACTGACCTCTAGTTGTTGTGGCTTAGCTCTGTGAACTTTAAACTCTTCACACTTGTACAACACTATATGTTACAGTAATACTTTATCACATCCAATATACAGAAGCAAATGTTACCAACACATCTATAACTATATACATATAAAACAGTAAGTAAGGGTACCTCCATGCTGTAAGACAAACTGGAAGATGGTATTTGTGCAATGGTCACTGGCACATTTTATGAGTAATGTAGTCAGTATCATGCCAGATCACTTTGTTTCCCCAGAAAAACCCCCAAAAAATTGTACCCGTTTTCAAATTTTAGTGAATACCAAAATGAAGTTTGTCTAAAAAAATTCTTCACTTTGAAAATTGAACCCAGAGACTTCTTGTCAGTAATGATGACACTAATCACTCAAACCACTGTGGCTTCACAAGAAACACATCTGCAAGTTGTATGGATTGGCATATTATCATCATTGTGTGTCATTCCAGTTAGTGTAGGTGGTCATGTCCTTCCACAATCTTCTATCCACAGTGCATCATATCAATTCTGTTGTTGACTGTTTTCCATGCCATGACACCAAGCTGTCCAATATTTTCTATCTTTGTCATTCGCGATCTCTCTTTCCTTGTATTTTGCCAGTTGTAACCAAATATTCCAACTTTCCTCTTCTCATGATGTGCCCGAAAAATGTTGATTGTTTCATTCTAATGTTTCTTAGAAGCTCCCTTTTTTTGTGTAGTCTCTTTGAGTATGTCCTTGTTGGTCATTTTTAGCTGTCCAGGGAGTTCAACATTCTTCTGAGAATCCCATCTCTGTGGCCTCTAATCATCATTTCATTTGTTTGTCAAATATCCATGATTCACTTTCATAGGTCAGAATTGGTACCATATAGCACAGATGAACTCTTTTTCTCACTTCTTCTATTGACATAGACGTGTTGCACAAGACATTTTTCAATTTCTGAAATAGTATTTTGGCCTGAGCTATTCTGTTTTTTTTTCATTTCTGTGGTGTATCTTCCATTTTATGTTATTATTGTATCCAAGTATTTGAGACTCTGTGCTTGTTTCAGATTTGTCCTGTTTATTTTTATGTTGCATGATGGTGATTATAGTACATATAGGTACACACATTGACAGTTTAGCTATTTAAAAAAAAATGTTATTTATATTAGAGATGTTTATTATGCTTTCTTCAGTCTTCTAACCTTTGAATAGCTATCTATTTATTGTCTTCTTGAGCAAAAGATGGCACATAGGGCAAAAATTCTAGACTCCATGTCAAACGATGTTTACTATTAATTGTCAGACTTTGCTCAGGCCTCATATTGTATCTTGCCACGAGCCCCTGTTCTGGGTGAACCTCTCAACTCTGGCCTAGGGGCTGATGCCTGTTGTTATTGCCTTTCGCCTGAGAGTTCATTTTAGAGTTTCTCTAAGTCACCTTTCTTTTACTCTCTGGTCTCTTGATTATGAATTATATTTTTGCTCTGTAATCTCTGCACTTGTCTTGAATTTATTCCATTGTATATGAATAAAAGCTGTTAACTATTTCAGTACACAAAGAAGAGCAATGGTGCTTCAAGTTTTGAAGAGAGCTGTGCTGAGGAAAGAGAACTTAGTGCTTTAGATACAACCATCAGCGATGAGAAAAGGCTGAGTTTCAGACATGGAAAGAACATGATGAGACACTTCCAATGTTCTGTGATATATGGTTAGATTTGAGAAATTTTGTTTTAATCTATAAAGTCTGAGATTATTTGTCAAGTGTTATGTTTTTGTAGCTGCTTTCATGAACATGAGAGAGAGGAAGAACAGCTATCTGTGATATTTTAATAAATTCTTTACAAATGTGTCCTTGTTTTGGTGAAGACATAATTTAAAGTTCTTTGATCACTAAAATTGTTGTGGGAGTATAATGGTTGTGTTTTAGTCATTAGATTAATACATTTCCTTTTTTTTCCCCTTGTTCTGTAAATACTCCTCTCAATCTTCTCCAGATGAACACTCAATGACTTGGAGTATGTTGATCTTCTTCTGAATCCAGAACGATACACTGGTTTACAAAGGGTCATCACCACACAGAATATGGAGGTCTATCTATGAGGAGAACTGCTTTAAGTGAGTTAATGATATGTGTCTGTTATTGCACTTTAGAGTATTTGAGTTTATATTTACACTTTTCAAGAGCTGGAGCCCCAAGATTGTTTCCGAAACACTTATTCAATGAGGCTCCACTTCTGGTGATCAGATTGTCTCCTTCCGCAAAGCTCTGTATAGTTTTCCTATTAAACTGGTTGTAAAGTGAAAGTAAAGTAGAAAAATATGGGTACTGACAATATACTACAAGGTATGACCCACACCTTATGGGGTATATTGTATTAGTAAAATATTTTTCCAAATGATGTATAAGAATATTCCGTTAGTCCCCACTTTTTCTCCTTGTGGTATATCGTTAGTACCCATATTTTTTCTTATGGTGTATGAGATATTGTATTAGTTCCTGTAATTTTCCTTGTGCTGTTTTGGTGTATGGAGAATATTCTGTCTTCTTCTGTCTATACTTCCCTAAATTTCTGTATATTCTAGTTTTTTTCCTTCTCATTACATAGCCAATTTTTGCCAGGGTTCACATCCATATGTTAAGACTGATTCCACATAACACTGTAGAACTCTTTCTTATTTAAATTGCTAAAAATGGAATGTGCTCAATATCTTTCTCATTCTTTAGAATGCTGCCTTTACCGGAGCTATTCTCCACCTCACTTCTGTTCCTAGAGAACACACTGGTGTCAGTTAATTTAGTATGCTTGAATGATGGAAGAGCAACTAGAATGGCAACTCGAGCAAGGGACTCTGATAGTGTCATAGACCTGGCACTGGTGTCTTCCACCTTCGCACCGGTTTGCAAGTGAAGTGTACTGGGTTTCATGGAAGTGATCATTATCCATGTGTCCTCCTAATTGGTAAAAGCAGAAATAGAAGCCAGAAAAGAAAGCTCCACACATTCCACTACAAGAAAACAGACCAGGACGTCATTAGCAAATCAGACATAGGAAACAGAGCACCCCTTGTAGGAGACAGGAGAGATGGATGCAGCCATACCATTCCCACAACACTTAAAAGGTCACACAACACTGCTTCTGGTCCAGATTGTGTTCGGTACGACGACATAGGGATATAGCTGATGACGACTTGAAAAACTGGCCAAAGAGTTTAATGCCAGCATTTGGAATGGTCAAATTAAGAAGGAGTGGCTACACAGCTACTTACTACCGCTACCGAAGCCAAACAAGGACCATTCTCAGATCAGTGCCTACAGAATCATCACAATGTGGGCAAGATACTGGAAAATAGTTGCCCGTGTCCTCACCCGTCACTTTGAACAGAAACGCGCATTTTTTAATATTGTCCTAATTATTTTAATTGTGCATTTAGAAGTTTTGTTTGTTTGTTGTTGCAGCCATTACTTCTGTCCTTTGCTGTTGAAGCTAAAGCCTTTATTATTATTTTTCATCACTATAATATCAACTAATTTTCTGTAAATCATTTTTTACTCATAGCAATTAAAACTATCATCAGCATATATCAGGTTGTTTATGATCACTGCCTGATATTCTGGACATGTGCTTTTTAGATTCTGGACATGTTCTTTTCAGATCTTAGTATAATCTCACTATACATATTAAATCAGTCTGGTTATAGTGTGGACCCTTGTCTAATACTTTGTTAAAATTTGTTGAAACATTCCCAATTAATTTCCAAATCTTGTGGCCGTTTTGTTTCCAGTACATGTTCTTTATTATTCTTAAATCTTTGCTGTTAACTTTTTATACTTTCTAAAATTTTTTATCATGTCAAATGCTTTGGTGTAATTTACAGAACCTAATATATATATATATATTATATATATATATATATATATGTTTTCACTTCTATGGCCTTTTCTAGTGATCTAATTATGTATATTGCATTGTTTTTACCTGTACCACTAGCAAATCTGCACTGTTCGCTAGTGATTTTTGGTTTGATTTTGTTTCTCACTCTTTGTATGATGGTTCTTAGTAATATTTTAGTCGGTCATAAGATTTATTGCACAATAGTCTTCAGATTCCATTGTACCAGGTTCTTTGGTAGTGCTATGAATAAAAGTTTTTGTAGATCATCATTTAGGAGATTTCCCATAGAAAACCCTTAATTATATGTTTGAAATCTTTGTGTAAATCAGTGGTGGTTCACTTCTGTGATTGATCTATGAATACATGTTTTTGTAGATCATCAGTTTGTAGATGTTCTAATCATCATCACCATCAAGTATCACCTGCTGGCTTAGGTGATCATGTCTGTCCATAACTTTCGATCTCGACAGTTATTATTTATCATTTCTGTTTTTAACCTTCTGCCAAGCCATTCTCTTAACTGTCTAGTATCTTTTGCTTTGCTTCCCTCTATTTCTTCTACCCTCAGTTTTCCCAGTTGTCACAATATAATCCAGGAGCCACGATAGCTCAGTGGTTAGTGAACTAGACTACAAAGGACAAGGGGTAGGGTTCGATCCCAACTCACGGCTTCAGAGTTCACCCCAGCCTTAAAATGGGTACCGGATTTTTTTTCTGGGAAAGTAAATCGGCACGGGCGTTATACCGACCACATTACCCCAAACAATCATGTGCAGAAGGTCTGTAAAATTTATGGTCACTAACAGCATATTCCCTATACGCCACTTGACGTGACTGGGGCTCTTTACTTACAATATAATCCAGCTGTTTCCTTCTCATTACATGGCCAAAAAATGATGATTGTTGCTTCCTAATATTGGATATTAGCTCTCATTTTGCTTTGGCTTCTTTCAAAACATTTTCATTACTCTTCTTAGCTGCCCATGGTATTCTCATTTTTTCTTTAAAACCACATAAACACTTTCCAGTGATTTTCCAGTCTGTTGTCCCATTGTCCATGATTCACATCCATATGTTAAGACTGACTCTACATAACATTTAAGAACTCATTTTCTTGTTTTTATTGTCAAAAATGGGTTGCAGAGTAACTTCCTCATTTTTTGGAAAGCTGCTTTGATGTCTTATTAGGAAACCTTAATTATGAATTTGAGATCTTTGTGCAAATCAGTAGTAGTTTACTTCATTTTCTTATTTAAAAAAGGAAGGTTTGAAATGATCCTGTCCAATTTATTAAATGATCAGAAGATATATTTTTAATACAGTTTGAACAGAGATTCAATCTATCATAGAAGGAATCACCATCAGCAGAGAATGTGGAGAACATCATAAAGATTAACAAATCAAAGATAAAGTTAATTGTATTTCATTCTTTTCCAAAGAAATGTGGAAAAAATAGTAATGTTTAACCAAACATATTATACAAATTTTATTTTGAAATTTATTATGTTTTAGATTGCAAATATTTTTTTCTGCATTTTTATTTCAAAAGACCTGAGAAAACTTTTGGTTATGGCCAAGACATGACAAAAAGCTTTGGATCAGATGCTCCTTTGGAATACTGTAAGTAGCTAATAATAATTTGAATAGAATTTTATATTTTAAAAAATAAAAGATTTTAAAAAGTAAAAGATTTACTGAACAAGACACTCAGATGTTATAAAATATCTTAAATATGGTTATTTTAAAATTGTTGAAATGTAAATAAATATAAAACTGAGTTTACAAAGTAACATACACTGGTAGTTAATTTATGACTGCAAAACAGAATAAGACCTACTGCACATAATTTTGTTTATGGATCACTTAACACTGATGTGTGTGCATGCACGCCTGCTCGCATTTGATAGTGTTTAGAAGATGACACTTTGTCAACAAAGTCAAATTTCATTAGCTCTTTTCTTCAAGAGGTTGTTTTTTATTTCACCTTGACTTTAATTATAAAAAGTTTTGGAGCAAAAATATGTATGGTTCTTTGATTAAATATTTAATTTAGCTAAAAAGATGATGCTATAGTATTTCTGCTCTGTGGTACATATTTTTGTAGTTTTCATATGCTAAAAACAATTGTGTGACAATATGATTGTTATAAATATAAGCATGCACCCTGGCACATTAGCTCTAGCTTTACACAGAAGTGTAGAGCATGTTTCTTGTTATTTTAAATATCTTGTGTAGTAAATATGCCTTATTTGTTTCTTTATATTAAATATTTGACCTTGTTGCACAAGTACTGTGTTTTAGAGTAGAACCCACATTTCTACCTAACAAAACTTGATTGTTTAGATTCAGACTATTTTCAGTAATGCCATTTTTAATTAAACAGATATGCTTCGAATGAGCCAAACATTTATTTGTTGTTTTAGAAGGTGTTTGTACCTGGCCTCATCTACTACATTTGCATACTTACCACTACATAAAATAAACTAATAATTTGCTCATGTTTCAGGCCATATCTTTGGTAGCAATAATGCAGGTACTAAAATTATGCTTAGTAGTATTGCTTCCATTATTTTATTTGCAACTTCCCTCCTTATTTTTAAAAAATATGTCTAACTTGTAGCTTGTTTAAACATTTGAGAAATAAAACAGATGGTGTAGACTAATTTATGATAATTATCACTAAGTTTTTTTTAAGTTTTTTACATTTATACCATCGTTCATTTTTATTTTCTTAGCTTTTTATAATAGAACTAGACTATCTACTAGCTTGTACAGGAGGTCTTGTGTACACTCGTGCACGTTAACTCTTCCCCTACCAAAGGAAAACTTGGTCTGTACCAAAGAATATCTGAAAAATATTTTTAAAATGTTCCTTTACCAGTCGTATCCCACGCTGTATTTATTAGTAAATCCTTTTAAGAAATAATAATTTTGGATACAAGCCATTTTCCTTCACAGTTATAAAAATATATAAAATAAACATATTTTTTATATTTGTACACATAACATGGTCTTTTAGACTTTTAGAAAAGTTTCACTGTAGAACATGGTCTTTTAGACTTTTAGAAAAGTTTCACTGTAGGCGGGGCATTCTCATATCTGCTGAACCCTCATTCCAGCAACCAAGTGTTCATTCTGATAGTTGATACTGTTCTTATGAACATGTTGTGTTCTGTAAAAGTGTGCATTTTTACATTTATAAAAACTGTTCTATTAAATGCGCCATAAAAAAAACTGTACAAATGGCACGCAGCTCAAAATGGATACTTTCGGGTCATTGTACTTGTTGTTATAGGCAGCATAATGTACGTGTGCCCATGCCAATTCCAGTAGAGACTTCATAATCAGTAGCGTGCCTAAGAATCACTGTCCCAGCAAAATTGTGAAGTCAGGTCACCACTTTGGTGAAACACTTGATCCAACTGCAGCTCAGCTGGTGGTGTAAATTAGCAGGTGAACTCACATCCCATCCCAGGAAAAAGCTGGGTCTGGTCCTGTTCCACTATCTCAGTGCACTGTGTCAGAACCATGTTGATTTTGTGGTCATGTGAATGTGACTGGACTACTCCTGTCTCCACAAACGAAAATCCAAACCAGAAAGAATCACTTGAAACCACATTACAACTAAAATACCACTAGTCCTGAACCTGATTGGACTAAGCAGTTATCTTGGCCATCACACCAACCGGAAGTCCAGTAGGCATGTGCTTATGAAATCATAGTATTTTCAAAATAATACAATGATTGCTGAAGGTCCAACATTTTGTAAAGTTTTACAATACTTTAACCATCACAAATATTACAAAACGTTGTATTATTATTAGTTTAAAATATTAGAATCAGTTATAAAATTGTTTGAAATAAATAGTTTGATTTAAATCATCTTGTAAAATAATGCAAACTAGGTCGGTGTTCCTGATAAAGCAAAAAAAAAAAGAAAAGAAGAGTGAAACAACTTGCTAAATTTCTATCTTTACAGCTAAGTAATCAAACCTGGTTGCCTAATGACAGATTCTTTCAAATTTAACTTCTAATGATAAAGATTTCCACTTCTAGACATTTTAAAATGTGAATTATACGAATTGCGAAGAAATTAGTTAGTAACCATCAGCTGGATAATTATTCGTCTGACTGTAGGATCGAGAAAGAAGCTCTGGCACATCACTTGACCTTTGGTAGCAGAAAAGTTAAATAACCCCTGGCAGTTAAAGTCAAAAAGAGTAGGCCACAAATACAGGTGTGCCTGGGTAAAATTGTCAGCAGAAACCTACCCATGCGTGGATCCCATGCCATGTTACAGAGTTCGTGCACGTGGACCAGGATTCTCCTCAGATTTTCTCAAGAAGAATATTGGAGCACCTGTGAATTTGTCCAGTGTGATGATAATCCTAACAACAAAACAAACATTTATAAATGATGGTGGGGAGTGGGAGATGTCATTGCTCATTCATCTTCAAGACAGAGAACCAGGTCCCATTTGTAACAGCTGATTAAAAGAGAACCACCTATCATTTCCCTGAGACTTGTGCTATGCTGCTCTTTGCAATGTGCATTCAAATTTGTCATTAAATGAAAATTATGGACTTATGTAAATACACGATACTTATAAAATGTGAAGCAAAAAATCATTTATGTTTTTGTGCAAATGGGTATTTTGTTTGCTAAATTAGTTTTTGAATTGATTTTAGTGCTTTAACTTATAAGTTTACATTTTCTTTGTTGGCAATAGCTTTTATGTTTAGTAAGATTTAAAAGAAATAGTCTTGTGCACTATTTCATTTCTTTGGGTGAAGGAGTATTATATGGCAGGCTTCATTTTGTGCTGTTAAATTATGTTTAAAAAATTGTCTTTGAAATGCTGGAATATGCTCCTTCATTAAAAAAAAAATATCTCGTCTTTCTCTTCATGTCACAGTATGACCAGCATTGATTTAACAAAATTTCCTTAAGTTCACTGATTAAACTTTTTTTTTTTTTTTTTCATTTTAATTGTTTTTGGCCTGGCAGCAATTGAAGAAGGTAATTTTTGTTGTTGCTTTATTCATGATGGATACATTTAGTGAGATCAATGAATTTGTCACTCATTTCTTGATATCATTTATCTGACATGTAAACTCCACAAAATTATAACTTAATTTTGTGGCTATTTTGATGAGATCAGATTTTGCCATAAATTATAAAAATTCATGAGTAAACTAGTTTCTTTATTTTAAAAACAAAGATTTGTGATAATATGACTGTGTAAACTTGCGCTACGATCTTTACAATTCCAAATTAGACATTAACTGAATTTTGTTTGAGATTTGTTCAATTATAGTTACAAATTAAGGGTTTGAAATAAAATAGAGCTACATTTTGAAGTATTCTTCTTCCTTTCATCATCAAGTACCATGCCTGCTTGTGTAGGTGATCATATCTCTCCACAGCTTTCGATCTCAGCAGTTATTTATCACTTCTGTTGTTGACCTTCTCCCAAGCCATTCTCTTAAGCTGTCTAGTATCTTTTCTCTTTGCTTCACTCTATCTCTTTATTCCTTAATTTTCCCAGTTGTTATAATATATTCCAACTGTTCGCTTCTCATTACATGACCAAAAATGATGATTGTTTCTTCCTAACATTGGATATTAGCTCTCTTCTTGCTTTGACCTCTTTCAAAACATTTTCATTTCTCTTCTTAGCTGTCTATGGTATTCTCAACATTCTTCTGTAAAACCACATTTCTACTGGCTCCAGTGATGTTCCTGTCTGTTGTATTGTCCATGATTCACATCCATATGTTAAGACTGGCTCTATATAACATTAAAGAACTCTTTTTCTTGTTTCCATTGTCAAAAATAGATTGCACAGTATCTTCCTTTTTTTTGGAAAGATGCTTTTGCCTGAGCCATTCTGCTTCTCACCTCTGTTGTACATCTTTCGTCTGAGATTAACAAAGTTCTGAAATATTTAAATTCATTTACCTGTTTTAATATTGTTCCACTTGTCTTTATTTTGCACTGAGGTGATGTCTTTTTCTTTGTTGTTACCATTACCTCTATCTTTTGCTATTAAGGCTGAGGTCCTTTATTTTTGCTTTCTTTCACTATAATGTCTAACATTTCTCGTAACTCATTTTCACTCTTAGCGACTAAGACTGTATACATCATCAGCATACCCTAGATTATTTATATTATGCCCTCTGATTGTTATTCCAGGCATGTCCCTTATGGATCTTAAAATAATTTCACTATACATATTAAATAAATATGGTGTTCTTTATTATTCTTAGATCTTTGCTGGCTATGTTTATGCCTTCTAAAATTGTGATTATTCCTTGGATGCTTTGGTATATATAATCTATGAAACATAGGTATAGATATGTCTTCACCTCTATGGCTCTTCTACTAAAGATCTTATGATGCATATGGCATTGTTTGCTCCTTTACCTCCAACAAAGCCACACTGTTCATCACTAATTCCTGGACTGACTTTGTTTCACACTCTTTGCATGATGATTCTTAGTAATATCTTAGTCATGTGACTCATAAGGCTTATTGTGCGATGGTCATCACATTCAATCGCTCCAGATTTCTTTGGTAGGGCTATGAATATTGATTTTAGCAGGTCACCTGGTTTATACCTGCTGTTGTAGATATCATTCAATATTTTTGTTATTATTTCTATTCCAAAATCACCCATGGCTTAAATCTCTTCTTTAGTTATATTATCTGGTCCAGGAGCTTTTTCTGCTTTCATATTGCGCAAGGTGTCTTTCACTGCTTCTTTGAGTATTTCTGGTTCTTCTCCATTTTCCTTAATATTTACTTCTGTTCTTTCATCGTCATAAAAATCTTTCATGTATTCTGTCTATTGTTCCTGTATGCTCTCTTGTTCAATCAAGATAAAACTTCTTCCTTTAGTTTTCACTTATTTTAGCATTGTAGAATATTTCTTTCATATCGCAAAAAATAAATTCCAGTTTTTATCCTGATGGCAGCTCAATTTTGAACCCTTTTGATATGCACCTGAATGAATCCAACTTTGTTAAGCAGTAAAATACAAACACTAATATTTAATTGATAGTAATTTTTCAGTTACTCCATACAGACTTCTCATACATCTACCACATTGTTTACAGTGATAACTAACTTCTCTTACAGTTTGAAATTAATTGGGCTAAATTGAAATTAAATAATGTAGAGTCTCATTTTTTGGTTCATTTGTGTGAAATATAGTTAATAAAAGTAATGGAACACTGAGGGAATTGCTGAGGAGGAGATCTGAGCACCTATGGACATGTTCGGAGTGCAATGATGATGACCCGCAAATAACTCAATAACTCAATGGAATGTTCCATTGACATACATGAAATCACCACCATGTTTCTCTCAAAGCTTATTTACTTTTGAAGCAAAAAATTAATTGTTGCATGTGGACAAATTTTACAAAGTAAAGCAATGTTTATGTGACCATCTACAGTATAATCAAGGTCACTGTCAGATTAGAATACTTCTTTATATTGACCACTATACAATAGAGCCGGCATAGCTTGGGCATTAGAAGTCATTACCAAAGGTTGGCTAAATGCCATTACCTTGGCTAAACCAGGTTTCCTGAAGAAGTCAGATGATGAAAACAGTGACTAAACCAGGTTGCCCGAAGTAGTCAATGTCAAATGATGAAGCAATGGCTAAACCAAGCTGTCTGAAGAAGTCAAATGATGAAACAGTGGCTAAACTAAATTTTCTAAAGAAGTCTAATGATGAAAACAGTGGCTAAACCAAGTTTTCTGAAGAAGTCAAATGATGACACAGTGGCTAAACCAAGTTTTCTGAAGAAGACAAATGATTAAACAGTGGCTAAACCAGGTTGCCTAAAGAAGTCTGATGAAGAAAATAATGGCTAAACCAGGTGTCTGAAGAAGCCAAATGATGAAACAGTGGCTAAACTAAGTTGTCTGAAGAAGACAAATGATTAAACAGTGGCTAAACCAGGTTGCTTAAAGAAGTCTAATGATGAATACATTGGCTAAACCAGTTTGCCTGATACATACGCCTGATGGCCATTTTTTGTTGCCATTCATATACTTGGGAGCCACGATAGCTCAGTGGTTAGTGAACTGGTCTACAAAGGACAAGAAGTAGGGTTCAATCCCAACCGACGGCTTCCGGTTCACCCAGCCTTTAATGGGTACCAGATTTTTTTCTGAGAAAGTAAAGCAGCACAGGCGTAATACCAACCACATTACCCCAAAAATCATGTGCTGAAGGTCTGTAAAATTTGTGGTCACTAACACCATATTCCCTATACGCCACTTGGCGTGACGGGGGTACTTTACTATTCATATACTTGCAAAATATACTGGGCTTATAGGCTCAGTGGATGAAAATAGTTCCAAAATTATTTGAGCTGGTAAGTAAATGTTATGTCTTACATTTATTTACAAAGAAGTACAGTGTTTGTTAGCAGAGAGTAAAGATGTTTAATCCAAATTTAATGGTGATGTAGCTCTGTCAGTATGATTGCCAATATTGATTTCTTAATGTGTGTTATGGCTTTCTGTAGAGTTTCTGTATTGTATATATGGCCCTTTTCGTCTTGTCAGACGGTCTAGCGGAGGCTATTGCATATTTTTTTGAGGTATTGTTTTTGCCGAACAGCTTCTCTCGTGGCTAATTCTACCAATGTTTGACAAACACACGCGGTCACATAATGAACAGGTCAGGCTCGCTGGTCCACAGGGTTTACCATCCTTTTTCATGAGTCTCTTCTCTTCTAAGTCCTGTCTTAGAACAGTCTCAAATGTTGTTATACCGTTCCTTATACGTGCTCTCCATGATGTGCGATCACTTGCCAGATGTTGCCAGTCATTTTCACAGATGGAGAAGTCTTTCAGAGATGATTTGCAGATATCTCTATATCGTAGTTTAGGTCTGCCGATTTGTCTTTTTCCGTGTTTTAGCTCACCATATAGTATTTGCCTAGGAATGCGTTTTTCTTCCATCCGTTGGACATGCCCAGCCATCTTAGCCTTCGACTTCTGAGCATCGACATGATTGTTAGGGTCTTAGCACGTTGCAGGACAGTTAAGTTGGTTATTTTGTCCTGCCATTTGATGTGCATTATTTTGCGGAGACATCGCATGTGGAAGACATTTAGTCTTTTTTCCTGGTTTGAGTATGTTGTCCAGGTTTCGGATCCATATAGTAGTGTGCTAAGCACACAAGTTTGATATATTAAGAGTTTAGTCTTTTGAGTTAGTTTCGTGTTGTTCCATGCCCTTTTGTGAGTTTGCCGAAGGTCGTAGCTGCCTTACCAATTCGACAGTTTATTTCTTCATCAAGAGAGATGGTTTGCGTAACTGTGGATCCAAGATATGTAAATTTCTGTACTGATTCTAGTGGGCAGTCTTTTAGAGTAATAGATATAGGTTTGAAGTCACCTTGATTTAAATTATTGTATTGTGACAAGACAACAAAGGCTATTTTATGAATATCAATTTTTGGGTATTAAATCTGTGCAAATTATTAAAAAACATATTTATGAACAACTGTTCATCATGTTTATAATAATTATAAGAAGATTGTATAATTACAGTTTTAACTAACTTTTTAAATAGTAAAATATTTCACTGTTTATTATATTTGTTAAACAAATTCAAATCCACCATTGAGAAGTTGATAAATTGACAGTTAGCTATCTAGGGTATAAAAAAAATGGTGTTATCCATAAGCTGTAAAGGAACGAATTAAGAGACAAACATTTGCTATTAAATGAAAGTTACAGAATAATTGTCCAACAGTTCTTTTAGAAAGTACATTTTGGGCCTAAAAATAAACAACAAATATCATCTTTCTCATTATGATAAACAAATGTAATTTTATCGTAATATGAGATACCTTCTTTTCAACAACTACAAAAAAAATCTGTTCACCTAAGCTAGATCATATCAAATACAATTTGCATGCAGAAGAGAGCCAGTGTGCATATATTTCTTTTTACTTTTTTTCTCCTCTTAGACTGTTCTGTCCCTCTAATTTTTTGTTTATTTTTCCACATTTTGCATGTCAGAAAGTTAGAACTGTATATTGTTTCTTTTACAATACATTCAAATTTAGGGAAAGCGAACTATGGATCAACAAAGTAGACAGTGTTTTATGTGTCTTGTGACTTTTTCCTTTTTCTAAGGAAACAAGAAAGTTCTTCCACTCTGGCTGTCCTTCTCATAGTGTCTCAAGTTTTGTTCATACTTTTCATCTCCACATCTAACTGTTCTTTGCTATATTGATTTGTTGTACACCAGCTTAGACAATATTTGTCATATTCAAGTAACAAATAAAAGGTAAAATAAAAAAAATTGAGGAGTAAGCTCTGCTAAAGAAGTAACGGTAACAACAAAGAAAAAGACATCACCTCAGTGCAAAATAAAGACAATTGGAACAATATTAAAGCAGGTAAATGAATTTAAATATTTTGGAACTTTGTTAACCTCAGACGGAAGATGTACAAAAGAGTTGAGATGCAGAATTGCTCAGGCAAAAGCAGCTTTCCAAAAAATGAGGAAGATACTATGCAATCCATTTTTGACAATCAAAACAAGAAAAAGAGTTCTTAAATGTTACATAGAGCCAGTCTTAACATATGGATGTGAATCATGGACAATAGGACAACAAACAAGAAAATCACTGGAGTCTGTAGAAATGTGGTTTTACAGAAGAATGTTGAGAACATTAATCTTGTAAGAGTTCTGTTTATTGATCTCTGGCTACAAACAATTGCTGCCTTACAGGAAGGTCAAAGAAAAAAAACAAGATTTACTGCATTTAATCGTTTACTGTATTTATCTCATTTCTTGGGATGGTAAAACTGAAGAATAAAGGAAGTATGTCCTGTGCTGTCACCATGAGGTGGTCAGGTCAGAGTATTTTAGACAATAATGCTTTTCTTGAAAAATCTCCCAAACCCATTTTAAGAAGCGAATAAACCCCAAGTCCATGACATTTGAAAAAAATGTTCCTATTTGAGGAACTGAACACCTGAAAGTTAGATGAACACACTTATCGTCTCTCTCCTCTTCCCACTGTCTCCTTTTTCCAAAGAGACATGTGCTTCTGCTGACCAATAAATCCTTTTGAGCCATGTGTAAACACTCTCTCTCCTTTTTATCTCTATTTGTTATTTCTTCACCAGATTTCTTTGTTCCTATGTTTAGTACATTATTGTTTCATTATCCATTTTCAATACACAATTAACAAACTTGTTTATCATTCAGAGACAATCATCTTGTGCATGTATATCCAATATTTATCAACCTTATTATACATCTTTTATGAACATTCTCCATGGCACCTATGCAGACATTTATTGTAAGTTGTTATTCACAAGTCTATTTTATGTTGTTTCTGTTTTGAAAACATATGCATTTTTCTTGGGCAGTATCATCCTTTGAAACCTCTCTTTGGGCTATGTTATCAACCAAAACATTTATGTTTCTCATAATTTGCTTTTCCTATCTATTTGTTATTGTCTGTTATTTTATTAATTTCCTATATTCTATGCTTTGTTCTCTCTCCATGTGCATTATATTTATCTTCTTTGGATAAAATGATTTAATTTATTTTTCAAATTATTTATATCTATTTAATGCATTCTGTGCATTAGTCTCCATGTGTTTCATTTATCTTCTAGAAATAAATAATTTGTTTACAAAAATAAATTTTTAGCAATTTAATGTAAATTTTACTAAATATTCATTGACATTTTTTTAAAATGAGTTTGATAGACCAATAATAAATGACCAGTATTTACATTGGTTGCTGATAACTTCTGCAATTAAATCAATTAAAGAAGCACTAATTTAATGGATGCTAGATAAAGTAATATAAATGTTTTATGTTCCCTTTTTATAACATTCTCTAGAGCTGTATCACTTGGCAAACAAATTCCAGCTGGTGTTTTATTGATTCAGAAACTATAAAGTAACAGAGTCTTCTCCCATTGGCTATGAAAAGTCACATGATATTGCAATGTCAGCTATTATTTCAGTGTCTGGCTTGAGATCTTTTCTACTGCTCTTTTTTTCAACTTTGAAGAGTTGCTGATTTATACAATTTTATGTCATAATAGAATAGTGTTATACAACAGAGTTGGGGTTGAAGATATTAAAGTCCTGACGCAAGAAAAAAAAAAAAAAACAAAAGCTGAAAGCAACATAATATAATAAGTAGGCAGAGATGACACATTTCTGGCATTTAACTTTAAATTCAGTGTTTAACTCTTTCAAAAGCAAAATAATATGCCACAAATCCATTTAACTAAAAATACTATAATGTCATTAATCTAATGAGTAGAAAAGGCACGACAAGTGATTCAACAAAAATACTGTATTCATATTTATCAAAGTCTGTTAATTTTTGGCCTGAAGGAAATTATCCAAAATAACAGTAAAATCTAAATCCTGTACCTAAAAGTTTTCCTTCTAAACGAAATGCTAGAGGCTTACGGTTTCATTTGAATAATTTTATTAGGTTCACATATCCTGAACAGTTTCTTCAGCATGCCTGTATGTAAAATGTTGGTGTTTCTTTTTGTCTAGTTCATACCCATTGAATTTTCTTATTTGGAGACCATTTTGGAAATACTGCTGCACTTGCTGAGTTATTGTGATAATGGATGGGTGGGGGCATGCAAATGCTGTTACAACTTGTGAAGACATATCAAAAAGACTTGTGGTTGTGTGAAAAATTATTGGAAACTTCTGGGTGCACAAATCATTATAGGCATAACTAATTATGGCTGAATTTTTTTTTTTTTTAGATTCGCCAGCTTTTACCTCTGACGAAGTTCCTAGAGACTAGAACTGAATTTTGCGCGTTAATACATTTTTCCCTGGCAGCCATGTGCACAGGGGTCCCTTGCCGCACCGGCAGATAACTCAGACTTTGGAGGTACTCATATTTTTTCCGTCGATGAGTAATTGACGTTTCAAGCCGGGCCTCACTGTTGAGACCAGGGGTAGTTGCCGCAGAGAGAAATCATAAATTAAAGTCTCAACCAACCGGGATTTGAAACCACAACCTCTCTGTCTCGAGGCCAGCATCTTGCCTCGAGACCAACCAGTCCCTCTTATGGCTGAATTGAAATGAGAAAAAAATTTAACACTTAACTCTTTCCATACAGAAGCTTTTTATCGATGCAATGGAAGAGATTTCAAAGACAAAATTTTTCAGGGTTTTAAGAATCAATCTACATATTTATATTTATCTAAACACATAACATATTATATATGAATTTTTAGATAATTGAACAAGGTAATAGATTTCACAAATGCCAAGATGATACAAGACATGTAAAAAGAATATGGTTTGATGATGGTTCACACTAATCAAATTGAGATTGGTGCACTATGCGGCGAAACCTACACGGCCGAGATTGGTATGGTGCACAGTGTGGTGAAACGTATGGAAAGAGTTAATGTTTGTACATAATTTCTGTTCTGTTTTTTTTTTTTCAAAGTGGCTTGATGTATTTTCTTGTCTGTTTATTGGCTTTTCTTTCAGAGCCCTACTAATTCTCAGGACATTTTTCCTATGTGATAAATGTTTAATATTTTCAGGTTTCTCCCCAAAAGGTTGTGGTATGATGTGCTTGAAAATTGTGAATAATTTATTTATTAATTTGTTAACTGACTTGTTAATTTATTTGTTAATTTATTTGATATGTGCATTTTGACATACCAATTTGTTTACAAAGTATGAATATGTTTTGTTCTCTCTTCTGCTTTTATTGATACATTTCTTAACGTTAGAATATTCTATTCTGTACGGGTAAAAAAAACAAGTCTACTCTAGAATATCATTATCATCAGGTCGTATGTGCTTTACAGAACTTTGCATTACCACAGCCTATCTGAAAGAATCTCTATCTCTAGGCAGATCTCCCACTTCTTCTGTTGTTAAGTTCAAGATCTCCTTGATGTCTGAAACCACCTTCTTCTTGGTCTACCTCTGATGTGTCACCCAGGAACCATGCCTTTCATTATTGTTCTTTTCCACTCGCTGTGCCTTTGACATGGCCATTGTATTTTAAATTCCTCTGTAAAATGGTGTTTCTTTTTAATAGAATTTTTCTGTAGCACTTTGTTTCAAATGAATTAATTTTCTTTTTGCTATTTGTGAGATTGTCCATGATTCACAACCATATGTTGCCATTGGGAAGATACATGTCCTTTGTAAATTTAATTTTACTACCTTACTGGTTATATTGTGCCTCATGTTCTTCATGGCATTTAATTTTTGTGTTGCTATTGCTAATCTCCTTTTGATCTCTTTTTTGGCAGTCTCCATTGTTAGTTACTACAGATACCAGATATTCATAGTTCTTACAATTTCAAGTTCTTCACTGTTGATGATGATTTTGGGTTGGTTTTTTATTTTGTCAATGAACATTATCTTAGTTTTAATTTCTAGAACAGCTAAACTGAATGGCTGGGTGTACCTAGAAGCTATCAATCAGGATTGATTCAACCTTTTGTCCTGAGTGGTCCAGTCTAGTATTCAGTATTACAGAGGCGACAGCTTTTAAAATTAAACTTCGATATTTATACCATGTAACATTGAAAATTTTCTGCCTCAAAACATTGGGACAGAGGGCAAGAGAGAGGTCACAGAAGAAATGGACAGGTGGAGTAAAAGATGTATGCAATAACCACAATTTTTTCCTTACACCATCCAGATATGCCCAAGAACATTGCAACATCTAAAAGGGAATCAACTAAAAAGAATAAGCAATATATCTACAGACATCAAATTATATTATACATTCCTCCTATTTCCTGTGATGCTCCAGGGATAAAAAAGGGAGCAGAGGGATAAAAAAAATTATTTAATCGATAAGGTCCAGATGAAAGTTTAACTTCAACATTTTTGCTATATAGTTCTGCAATAATAATCAATCATCAGAGAAGAAGTGACAAAGTGATGCATCTCAGACTTCCATCCAGTTTCATAAATGCAAATGGAGGATAATACTTTGAAGCCATGACCCACATGGTCATGTTAATTTGTATGCATCATAAAGTTAAGAGCTGAAATACTTTCTCACTTTGATGCATCATGAAGATAAAAGCTCAGACAATTTTGACTAGATTGCCTGCTGTTGAAATGTTTTGTCTCACTTATCTTCAGATAATTCTCCCATGTAATCTACCCCTGTATTTTATTTATTTATGAATTACTCTTGTTCTCTCGTTCTGAAGTCGGGTGTGTTGGGCTGAGAGGTGCAAATATAACAGTTATACTGCAAACCACAACACAACGCAGGCACGCCCAATTAACGTCCTTTAAGGGCGGATAACGAAGAGGAATTCTACAGTCTACGAATACTCTAGAATACTTTAGTCATCGGGCGAACGCAAGCAAGCAACTCTTGTTCTCTACCCTCTTTTGTCTTTCATTGTAGAGGGAAGATGGATTGTTCTTGGCAGTGTTCATTTGTTTGGTGTTAAATATCTCACTTGTCCATCCTTTGGTAGGTCTTCCTTTCCTTTTCCATCTGCTTGTTGTGGAATGCTCTTTGCTGGTGAATACATCAGCAAAAAGCTGATCAAGACCTCATTTCACTTCCCTGGGAAGTCTGTCAAATCACACTGGCTAATGAAGTGAAGATTGCCATAGTCTTTACAATGATGGGCTCTGTTATTGAAGACCTAGTATTGCAGTACTTTTAAGATGGAAAAGCTCCAACTTCTTTAGTATAATCCAGGAAATCAGGAAAATCATTGCAATTGCCACATCAACTTCAGGGTCTAACAACTAATAGCTTGTGTTGACCTGTGGCATTTGATCATAATCATCATAGTTTTGTTAACTGATTCTTCCATAAACGTGTGTAGAAACTGTTGTATTTGATGATCATTTAATCTTTTTTTAATATTAATTTTGGTTGTGCTTAATTTCCATATTTTCTTTTTGCCTTAAATATTATATTTATCCATTATTTGTTTGCATTATATTTAACATGTTTCTCTACTTTTAAATTAATTAATATTTATTCTCCCTTTACCAAAATTTTGTCTTCCTTTATTCATGTAATATTTTCTTGATCACCTTTTATGATACCTTTTAATTGATATTTAAATGTCCATCGGACTTTCTGCGTTAAATATAAATAAAATATTTCCAACTCTCTCTCTCTCTCTTTTTCAGTAGTTAAATCTGTATATAGAAACTGTATTTAAGTTATGAAAATGTTGTTTACTTATTTATAACACTGTTTAATTAATTGTTCCTGTTTTATGTTTTATTTCATTAGTGAAGTCAGAAACATGGTTTCTGTTATTAATTAATTATTTTGTGTGTGTTGGGCTAATCAGGAATATTAGTTGGTGATCATAATATAAACAACCTGAGGTATGCTGATGGGTTTGTCTTAAGTGCTGTGAGTTACAGAAAATAATTAACATTATAGTGTGGAAAGTCAAAATTAAGGCCTTAGCCTCTACAGAAAAAAGATAGAAGTAATGTGTGCAACAAAGAAAATGACATCTTTGTGCTTCACATATATAGTAAATCGGCAGTAGAAAGCAGATCAATGGATTTAAATACGTGGGAGCGATGTTAACTTTGTGATGAGAAGAGATAATAACCGAATAGCAAAGCAAGCTCTCATGTGGGAAACAACAGGTAAGAGGGAAAGAGGAAGACCCAGAGAGACACTGAGAAGAACATTGATGAGAGAGGCAAGAGCAGCAGGAATCGGCTCCCTCAATGAGATAGAGCTGCTTGCACAGAACAGAGACAGATTTGATAAAATATCTTTAAAAGAATTGAAAACTGCTAGAACAAAAAATCAGATAAGAGAGGGAGTATCGTGGTCTACGCCCTATGGGCCAGCTATGGCTCAAAAGGTCAATAAATAGAATAGATAGATGTTAACTTCAGATGGTAGCTGTGCAGCAGAGGTGAGGTGCAGAGTAGCTCAAGCAATGGTAGCTTTCCAAATAATGAAAAAGGCAATCATGCAATACAATTTTGTCAGTGGAAATTTTAAAAAAAAAAAAAAAAAAATCTTCAATGTTATGTGGAGCCAGTTTTGACATATGGATGTAAATCCTGGACAATAGGATAACAGGCAAGATAATTGTTGAAGATCACAAAAATGTCTCATGTCAGGATCATCTTCATTACACTCTGGACTCACCCACAGATGCTCAGATTCTCTCCTTGAAATGTTGAAAACCCCAATTTAAGAGTAACAACATCTATTGAGTTATACTATCGCATGATGTCAGATTTAGTAGGCCATGGATAAGAACTGGCTCATGTCAACAGAAATCTGGTTTTACAGAACAATATTGAGAATACCATGGACAAGTAAAAAGAATAATGGCAACATTCTAAAAGAAGCCAAAGCAAAAAGAAAGCTTGTTTCAAACATCAGAAAGGAAACAATCAACATTTTTTGGCTGCCATGTAATCAGAAGGAAACAACTGGAACATTTTGTGACAACTGAAAAAATGAGGAAAGAAAGAGATAGAGGGAAACAGAGAAAAGATACAAGACAGTCTAAGAGAATGTTTGGTAGGAAGTCAGCAATAGAATTGATAAACAGTTGTAGAGATAGAAAGGTGAGGGGAGGTATGATCACATACACCAGCAGGCATAGCACTAGATGATGATGATTTTTGGCATTGTACAGTGGGCCATCTAATGTTAGCAACCTGAAAATATGTTTTGGTTTTTTTTTCTCAATATCACTAATTCATTTTGAGATTTTGACAAATGTTCATAAATGAAAAATCTATTTAAACTCTTAAGCAATGTTTTATTATATTTGTATCTTAGTGTGGCTTAAAATTAATAATTTAGCCTTGTTGCATCATGTGCACAAAAAAAGGAAAGTGTTAATGTTCTTACCTGTTCATAATAGCTTGAAACGTTGGAGATTAATGCTCATTACATTTTATTCATTTTAATTAAGCTCTACATTAAACTCTTTTTGTACACTCACATTGTTTTATTCAATACTTTCTACCTTGGTGGTAGTATAAGTTCTAATGCTCTTTCATCATAGTTTAGTGCAGACTGACATTTGTGGATGTAAATCTTCACAATTGCTTCTCTCCAGTAGTAACTTGGTTCTTCTGTGTTCTTTCTCTCATTCACTCTCTTATGCTTGAATTATTATTGTCTCTGTCTGATGTTAAACTATCATTTGTTGTGCTCTTTCCTTCCATCAATTGTGCCATTTGTCACTGTGTTCACACCCTGTGAGGAACATATTCATAGCTAAGTAAGAAAGAACTTACAGAATCCAAGTTTACACTGACCTGAAGATATCTACAGGAAGCAGGAAGACACCTCATTACCTGTCTCTAAAATAATTAATTTTAAAATCATCAAGAATTTCACAATTCTTCCCTTGTTTTATTATACATTTGTGAAACTCTTCCTTTCTTAATGTACTCAGTGGTGTCCACAATTTATTTTCCCATCCAACCATTCATGCAATAACAATGTGTGTTGGATATTTATTTTACATGTGTCTAAATGGCAAAGAAACTTATATTCAACAATCTTACTCTCCATACCACTGTCTTTATAATTTCAGACTTGCAGTAGTATCTATTCTTTTTCGTGTTGCCTTATCAAGCCTTATCATAGGCACATTTTTTTTTCATTTTTGCATGGTCTAGACTTCCTAATAACAATATCTTTATATATACAGGCTCTTTTGTTTAACTCCATTCATCATATAATTTCTTTTTTTCTTGCATCCATTCAGTGCAATTTCCTTAACCCCGATTGAAATTGTTTAATGTTTTTATATCTTGAACATTTCCAATTGTTTGCTTGCATGCTGTGTATTTGCTTTTACATTGTATTTAATATGCGCCGAGATAAATGTCTAATTTATTGGACTACAAGAACTCCATATTATCTATCCCACAGTACTGCTATGGGACAGCCTTTACCCTTTTTTTTAAACTTTATCTTCTTTTCTCTTGATTTTTGATTACATGTGCATGGCCATTGTTGCAGTCCTCTCCTGACTTTGTTTTAATGTATATCAAACCATTTCTAAATATTCTAAATTTTTTAGTCAATTAGATTTATAAATTTACATATACATATAATTTTTACACCATCGTTTTATTACCATGATTGTATAATAATCATTTCTTGTCTCTAATCTTTCAGCCATGTGCCTAGAGAAACGTGCTTTTTACCGTTTGATCTCAGGGCTCCACACCAGCATCAACATTCATCTTTCTGATAAATATCTCTTTCCAGGTCAGGTTATTGAGCATGGAAGTAGATTCTGTTATGTGTAGTTTTGAGTTCATCACCATTTTGGGATAATATTAATTACATGCTTCAAAATGTCATTACATATATGTAATTGAAAGTAGTCCCATGTCATTTAATATATTCTGGAATCCTACTCTGATTGAGTCTTGATCACAGAGAGGGAGAGAGAGAGAGATTTAATATATTATAAGTATGAAATGTTTGAGACCATAGGCATCAGCATTGTGAGGTACACAATTCCCTTCCTTGTGGTGCTTTCTTCCTGAATCATTGGGTCAGGTACAAAGTTGCTGCTGGGTTGAATAAAGTTCTGTGTGCACATGAGTCATACAGTTATCCCTAGATTTTTGTTTTTAGCCATTCATATTTTCTTTTTGTAAAAAATGATACCCCAGGCAGAAACTATTGCTGCCCATCTTGAGCATTTTGCTGCTGATTCATCCACATTTTTGAAACTACTACTTGTCAATCTCTCTTGATGATTCTGGGTGTTCATTTTTCATTTTGCCCTTTACAGTCAAATTTAGTGTCTGTCTTAGCTCACAGAGGAAGGCAGGAATAAAACATTTTGGTATTTCCATACATTTAATTATGTTTTAAAAATCTTGGGGTGGGGAGAAGTATTTCAAGTTGAACTTTAAAAGTTTAGATACTGTGGAGATTTGATCATTGTACTGTCTTTCTGTTTTCAACTTCCATAACTTTTCACATTAAGTATCTGTTTTTACAGCAGAGCCTGTTGATGCCTAAATGAGCTCTGTTTATATAAACTGAGAAGCTGCTCATCTGCCACACAAATGGGAAATAGAAAAACTGGTATTGTTACAGCTTTATTGTGAAAGATGTCAATCCACCCCTCACACAAATGACAGGTCCTCTTCATCTATTCTTGTTTTTTTTTTTTTACCACTTTGGGTGTCAAGGGAGATACAAAATTCTAGTTCTTGCTCTTCTGGCTGCCTTAGCTTTAACTTAGGAAGCTGTTGTAGAGTTTCTTTAATGTCACTCCAAAGTTGCCTAGGCCTGCCTTGAGCTCTCTGTTGACCATTCTATTTTTTGTTTCTTTCTGTATTTAATTCAAAATTGGTTTCATAACCAACTCATTTTCTTATATTTGTGTGTGTGTGTGTCTCTGTATGTAATTCAGAATTGGTTCTGTGTCAACTCTTCTCTTATAACCTTGTTTCTGGGTTTGTCTCTTCTAGTCCCTCCTGCAGCCTTTCTAAAACATCTTAAATCTGTGGTGACTTCTTTTGTGTGGCCAAGTTTGTCACTGATAGCATAAATTGGGGATACATGTGCTTAAGTAAGACATTTCTTTGTGATTGTTTGCATTGTCTTGTGCTTAAAGAGAGGCGCTAGCTGTCCCAATACTTAGTTTGCCTTGCTGCACTAAATATTAATTTCTTTATTAATTTTTATCTTATGTTGAGAATACCATGGACAGCTAAGAAGAGTAATTTGAAAGAGGTCAAAGCAAAAATAAAGCTAATTTCCTATATTAAGAAGAAACAAACATAATTTTTTTGGCCATGTAATGAGAAGAGAACAACTGGAATATATTGTAACAACTGGAAAAATTGAAGGATGAAGAGATAGAGGGAAGCAAAGAGAAAAAATACCAGACAGCTTAAGAGAATGGCTTGGCAGAAGGTCAACAACAGAAATGATAAATAACTGTCGAGATCGAAAGTTGTGGAGAGACATGATTTTGTGGAGAGACATGATCACCTACCCGGTACTTGATGATGATGATCTTATGTTGTTCCTAAATACTTGAACTCTACTACCTGTGTTCTCTGTTGAATGTATTTATGCTTCTCTCTCCCTATTGCCATGACTTCTCTTCCATGTGATTTCTCTCTTGATTTTCATCTTGTTTTTTTACACTCCTAATTCATGAACATGAAATGTTGTTGGATTTTTCTGGTGTTTCTGCTATCAGCGCCTGGTCATCTGCAAAGAGTAGTTCATTGATATTATTTTTTATTTTGAGCTTGGCATCTTCACCTATACTGTCAATTTAGGCAATGAACAAGAGTAGTGATAGGACACATCCTTGTTTTACTCTGGGTAGAGTGAATGCATTTGGTATTCTTGATTTGTTCTAATCAGCCTTCATCATTATCATGTGCCGTACCACCGGTTGGCGTTGGCGATCATGTCCTTCCACAATCTTCTATCCACAGTGCATCGTATCAGTTCTGTTGTTGACTGTTTTCCATGCCATGACACCAAGCTATCCAGTATTTTCTCTCTTTGTCATCCACGATCTCTCTTTCCTTTTATTTTGCCAGTTGTAACCAAGTATTCCAACTTTCCTCTTCTCATGATGTGCCCAAAAATGTTGATTGCTTCTTTCTGATCTTTTTTAAGAGCTCCCTTTTTGTGTGAGAAAACTTTGAGAACTTTCACATTGGTCTTTTTAGCTGTCCAGGGAACTTTCAACATTCTTCTGAGAAATTCTATCTCTGTGGCCTCTAATCGTCTTTTCATTTGTTTGTCTATTGTCCATGATTCGCTTCCATAGGTCAGAATTGGTTCTATATAGCATCGATGAACTCTCTTTCTCATTTCTATTGACATAGTTTTGTTGCATAAGATATTTTTCATTTTCTGAAATGCTATTTTGGCCTGAGCTATTCTGCTTTTTATTTCTGTGTTGCATCTTCCATCTGATGTTATCACTGTGCCCAAGTATTTCAAACGTTGCACTTGTTTCAGCTTTGTCTTGTTTATTTTTATGCTGCATGATAGTGATGTCTTTCAGAAGCCTTGAAAAGTTGTGGAAATCAAAACTCATCAGCACAAACACAAAACTTAGACTATTCAAATCAAATGTACTATCAACCCTTACGTATGCGTGTGAAAGCTGGAAAACAACAAGAGATATAGAAACAAAGTTGAACGCATTCGAAAATAAATGTCTAAGGAAAATACTTGGTATAGCGTGGAACGAATTCAAAACAAATGAGGAAATTAGAGAAATCGCCAATCAACCACTAATATCTTCAGTAATAAAGAAAAGACGATGGTCATATGTTGGACATGTGATGAGAGGAGATAATAACCGAATAGCAAAGCAAGCCCTCATATGGGAAACAACAGGTAAGAGGAAAAGAGGAAGACCCAGAGAGACACTGAGAAGAACATTGATGAGAGAGGCAAGAGCAACAGGATTTGGCTCCCTCAATGAGATAGAGCTGCTTGCACAGAACAGAGACAAATGGCGAGATTTGATAAAATATCTTTAAAAGAATTGAAAACTGCTAGAACAAAAATTCAGATAAGAGAAGGAGTATCTTGGTCTACGCCCTATGGGCCGGCTACGGCTCGAAAGGTCAATAGATAGATGATGGTGATGATTGTTTCTTCGATATAACCATTACTTATGTTTTCTTACTATTCAGTCTGAGACCTTTCTTGTTGCTTTCTTTTACTATTATATCTATCATTTCTTGTAGCTCATTCTCTGTCTCTGCTATTAAGACTGTGTCATCCGCATATCGTAAATTATTTATGTTGTGACCGTTGACTTCAATTCCTTTTTTGTCTACTATTGATCTCATAATATGTTCGCTGTAAAGTGAAAACAAATCCGGCGACAGAACACAGCCTTGTCTGACTCCTTGTTTTATAAATTGAAATTGTCCTGTTTGGTTGTTAATTCGTATAGCTGCTGTTTGTTTTGAGTACATGTTTTTTATGATTTGCAGATCCTTGCCATCTTCTTCTTTTCTCTTTTCACTGATACCTAAAAGGTGTCGTGGTTTATATCATTTGTCGTTCTTGAGCCGCTCGAACTGTCTGAATTAGTGATTTTCCTTTGTTGTTACATGTCTCAGTCACTGCATCTATCCATCTTCTTCTGGGTCTTCCTCTTGGTCTTTTTCCATGCATTCTCGAGAAGAATGCCCTTGATGGTGATTGGTAAAGATTCATTCTGACCAGGTGGCCAAACCATTTAAGTTGTTGTTCTATATATTCTTGGCAGGGTTTAGTTCCTACCATTTTTCTTATGGTTTCATTTGGTATTCTATCTCTTCTTGTGTTGTTTGTTACTTTTCTCAAGCATCGCATCTCACACGTATTGATCTTTTTTAAATGGGATTTAGAAAGGGTCCATGTTTGACTTTCATAGCACAAAGTTGGTATGAAAATGCTATTTATTATTTGTTGTTTAGCTGGCATAAAAATGTTTGGATGTCTTAGCAATGGTGAAAGCTGGTATGTGACAGCATTTGCTTTTTGTATTCTCATGTCAATTTCTCTGTCTAGTTTTCCATCTTCTGTGAACATTGTGCCTAAATACTTGAATTCCTCTACTTGTTTTATTTCTTTATCTTTGATCTTAATGTTTAATGGGTGTCTTAATTTGCTTATTCTTATAGCCTCTGCTTTTGCTGTGTTAATTTTCATACTGTAGTTTGTGCAGCTTTTATCTAGAGATGTTAAATGCTGTTGTAGCAGGTTTTCATCCTCATATATTAGGCATTGGTCATCAGCGAAGAGTAGCTCGTTGATGTTGGAGTTTTCTACCTCTTTGTTATTATTTGATTTTTCCTTATTGTTGGTTGTTTCCTGATTTATTTTGTCCATATATATGATGAAGAGGAGTGGTGAGAGGACGCATCATTGTCTTACACCTGTTGTAACCTGAAACCATTCTGACAGACCTTCCGATGTTCTAACGGCACTTTGACTGTTTTTATATAATGCCATTATATTATCTAGTAGTTGTCCTGCTACACTGTAGGTTTCTAAAGTTTGCCAAAGTTTGTTCCTGTCCACACGATCAAATGCTTTTTCCTGATCTATAAACACTATATTTAGGTTTATGTCATATTCTATTGTTTTTTTCACATAGTTGTCTCAATGTAAATATAGCATCAGTACAGCTTTTGCCTTTTCTGAATCCGAATTGATTATTACTTAATTGAGGTTCTATTATGTATCTTACTCTCCTCTCCAATATTTTAGCATACATTTTACCAACTTGACTCAATAGGGATATTCCTCTGTACATTTCACACTCCCTTTTGCTTCCTTTATTCTTCCAAAATGGGACAATGATAGCTTTTTGCCAATCATCTGGGACTTTTCTTTCTTCCCACGCCATATTGAATAATATATTAAGCCAATCTATAGCTGTTTCCTTACAGGTTAGTATCATTTCTGTTGTTATTCCATTTATACCAGCTGCTTTATTTTTTTAATTCTGTTTCAATGCCCATTCTACTGCTGCTTTATGTATATTCGGTTCCTGGTCATCATACTGCCTATGTTTAAACTCTGTATTTCCGTTTGTATTTCCCTGATTTCATAGTTCCTTAAAGTATTCTCTCCATCTGATTATTATGTTTTTCCTGCTGCTGATTGGACTACCGTTCTTGTCGTTTATTATAGTGGTTGGGTTATAATCATTATTTCTTACTCTCATTGCTGTTACACGATCCTTGCCATCAATGTTTAATTCTCTCCAGCATATTTATTATTTCCATATGCTTTACTTTGTCAATTGCTTTCGTGTTGTCTATAAAGCACATATATAGATCTTTCTTTACCTCTATAGATCTTTCTATCAATGTTCTTAAGATGTATATTGCATTATTGGTGCCCTTTCCTCCACAAATCCACATTGTTCCTCACTTATTTCTGGTTTTATTTTGTTCCTTACATGTCTCATGATTATTCTTAGTAATATTTTAGACATATGGCTCATGAGATAATAGTGCGATGGTCTTCACAATCAGTGGCTCCTGACTTCTTCGGTATGGCTACAAAGATAGATTTTAGTAGATCTTCAGGTATGTGTCCAGTGTTATATATGTCATTGAGTAATTTTGTTATGACTTGTACTCCCAGCTCTCCTAATGCATTTATCTCTTTGATTGTTATATTGTCAGGACCTGGAGCTTTGCCTCTTTTCATGTGTTGAATTGCGTCCTCCACTTCACTCTGCATTATTGGTGGTCCTGTGTCTTCATTTGAATTGTTTAATTCTGGTCTTTCATCATCATAGAGTTGACTGATATATTCTGTCCATCTTTCCATTGTCTTCTCCTGTCCCATTATTATATTTCCTTCCTTTGATTTCACACATCCTGAAACTTTGACTTCTTTTCTTCCTGTTAATTCATTTAACTGATTGTGCATAAATTTTGAGTCTTTCTTTTGTTGTTTTTCCATTTCTTCACATTTCTGTTTTAACCATCCTTCCTTTGCTTCACTGCACTTGTTTTGGATCTCTTTGTGCAATATTTTATCCGTTCTTCTTTCTTATGTTTTCTTCTTTCGTCCATTAGTTGTAATATTTCTTCTGTCATCCATTTCTTTTTGTTGATTCTTTTAGTCACTGGTATTACTTCTTTTGATGTTTGTTGAATCGATTGTTTGAGCATTTCCCACTGCTCCTGGATGTCCTGTATTTTCTCAATAGCATTATATCTATTTTGTACTATCGTGCTGTACTTATCACTCATCTGTTTATCTACTCTTAGCATATCCAGTTCTAATTTTATATTTCTTGGTGATTTCTGTGCCTTCCGCAGTTTTATTCTTATCTTTCCAACTACTGGTACATGGTCACTATTGCAATCTGCTCCTGGCCTTGTTTTAACCGATGTTAGCCCATTCCTGAATCTTCTCTGTACCAGTATAAAATCAATTTGATTGTGTACTTTTTTGTCTGGGCTTTGCCATGTCCATATTCGCCTAGGGTGTTGTTTGAACCAGGTGTTACCTATAATCATATAATGTGTCTTTGCCCAATGTATCAATCTATCCCCTCTGTCATTCATCTCTCCAAGGCCATGCCCCCCAGTCACATTTTGCACTTTAGCTGTTCCTACCTTTGCATTGAAATCCCCTAATATAATAGTTATTTCTTGGGGTTTACACTGTTCCATGGTTGCCTCTAGCTCATAAAAAGTGTCAATGTCTTCTTCTTCGCTATTACTTGTTGGTGCATAAACTTGAATTATGTTAATATCCATTGGTCTGCCTCTCAATTTTACTAGCAGAATTCTGCCTGATACTGGCCAAAATCCTTTCACTGTTTTGCTTCTTTCTCTATCTAACATGATGCCTACTCCTCTTTCGTGTGTGGTTCCCCAGAGTAAATTACATTTCCATTGTAGCATTGTAATAATCCTGCTCCATTCCATCTCATTTCACATAGTCCCAAGATGTTCAATTTCATTCTCTTCATCAGCCTTCAGCAAATACTTTTGTAGCCTTTTGTATAATATAATAAGATGCTTCACTTATTCCATTCTTGATTCATCCCACGCCGTTAGATGCAGCATAGGGCATATAGTGTTTTTTGCCACACATATCTATTCTTGGTGAGTTGTTTGATCTTATCTAATGTGTTTATGTCTGCAAACTTTGCTTCTCTCATAAGTGTTCTTTTTAGTGTCTCTTAAGGTCTTCCTCTTTTTCTGTATCCTAATGCTTCCCATAGAAAAGCCTGTTTTGGAATTCACCTACTCCATACTGAGCCATTGTTTGTCATAGTACACTTATATCAACTCTGTTGAATGCATGCTGTTGGTTTACAAAAGCAACAAATGGGTTCCAATCATATTCCATGTTCTTTTCTATGAGTTGCTTAAGTGTAAAGATTGCATCTGTGTAGCTTCCATTTTTTCTAAAGCCCATCTGTTCTTTTGTCTACTATGGTTCTACAATTGGTTTTAATCTTGTTTCTGTTATCTTGGCATATATTTTCAGAAGTTTTCAGTAGCTCAGAAGTGAGATGCCTTTAATATTGTGAACATTCTCATTTGCTGCTTTGTTTTTCCATAGTGGTATTGTTATTGTTAGCTGCCAATCAAAGGGTGCAGTTTGTTGAGTCCAAAGTTGCAATAAAGATTCTTGGTAGCCATCTGATTTAGCATTCCTCTTCTTCTTGGATTGTTTCTGCTGGTAGCCCATCAGCTCTTGATGCTTTATATTTAAATGACTGCCTAACAACCTTAACTGCTTCTTCAATTGGTATTTATGGTTCTAGCACTGTTGCTTTGCCATTTTGTGTTCCAGTCTTATGATCTCCTAGGGGGTTGAGGATCTTCTTAAAGTATTCTCTTCATCTTTCTGTTACTTCAGGTGTATCTAATAGTTATTGTATATTTTTGTCATTGATTGATGACAGGTACATGAACTAGTTGAAATATTTGATTAATTTCACATCAAGAACAGATTTTTGCAAATCAAAAACTTTAATTTGTTTCCAGCTAAAAATGGTTTTGGTTCTGGCACTTGGGACCATAACTTGAAGGAGTTCCAGTCTAGATTTGACCCTGAGCTGACCAATGGACAAGGTCCCCAGAGGTTAAAAAACCTGTACTTCACTTATCTTGTTGAGTTAAGGGCCATAGCTAAAGCTGTTCCCTACCTTACACAGGTGATGTATATTTTTATAAATAAATAGTGGTGACAATAGTAGTACCTGAAAAGAGGGTTGCAGTGAGTGTGTGAGAATTAACAGTTAATTTTACTTTTTGGTTTGTAGTTGTTTCTTCTGCTTAACATCCTGTTATACTCCCTTTCAAATGTTGAGGAAAATGCAGAGTTCTAGGTCTCAAATCTCTGACTGCATCAATCACATAGAAACCACCCACATTTATTATCAGACTTGTTTAACTAATATTGACCACAGGAAATTGGAGGATAAAATAATAGCTGGTGGACATTGGATAGGCGGCCAAAGCAGAGCATAATAGATACTTTAGAAAAGAAATAGATGGAGAGTATAAAAGACAGCAAAGAGAATTTGAAGGACTAAATTATACATATAACAGTATTGTTGAAGTACATGACGTACTTCATCACAAGGAATCATTCATTGATATGACTAAATAGAAAAATTGAAGCAGGAAACAGGCAAATAATTGCAGTGTTGTGGTAAGGCTGGTAGCAAGGAGCCAGCGGTGGCAAATAATTGCAGTGTTGTGGTAAGGCTGGTAGCAAAGCGGTGGCAAATAATTGCAGTGCTACACTCAATTTGGTAAAAAATATAAGCACATAGGACAGATTGAATAAACTGATTCCATGCTTTTTGCAATTTGAAGAATAATGTTTAAAAAAATTATTAATGGATCTAAGAATGAGCAATTTACATTATGATCAAACTGCATCGGTGAAGTGATTAGTGCATTTATAAGGTGGCAGAGTCTATTGTCTTCTGTGGCCATTTTTTTATTCTGATTGACACTTCTGTGAGGTTCACTGAGTTTCTGAAAATAGAGATCCTTTCTGAGAAAGTAGGTTGACCTGGCCTAGTGCTGATCATATAATCCATTAATGTGTTAATATTCATATAGAACTATATGATCACAAATGTCATATCTTCCATATCCCACAGGATGTGCCTGTGCCCTTTATTTTTGTTACTTACATGGCAGAAAAGCGCATAAGAAACAAAACTACATCTTAGAAAAAACACTGACCTCTTAGAAGAAAGAAGAAAACTGTAGCAAATAGGAGAAAAGTGAAACAGTGATGAATACAGAAAATACACAAAAGCTGTTAGAACAGATATCAGAAGAGACAAAAGAATTGTTTTAAGAATGCATGTGGCAGAATTGAAGAGCTCTATCAGCAAGGGAGAGATGGAGAAATGTCCAGGGAAATTAGAATGATAACAGGCAATTTTAAACCTTCAGTTCAAGTAATTAATGACTGCAGTGGCAACACACTAACCAAACAAAATGATATATTACAAAGATGGAGTGATTACTGCACATCAATGTACAAAACACTCAAATGTGTTAATAGAAAGTGAATAAAAAAGACCAGAGCCTTTGTTAGATGAAGTTTGTTTGTAGTAAAAAAAAAAGTAAAGTACCCCCGTCACGCCAAGTGGCGTATAGGGAATATGGTGTTAGTGACCATAAATTTTACAGAGCTTCAGCACATGATTTTTGGGGTAATGTGGTCGGTATTACGCCCGTGCCGCTTCACTTTCCCAGAAAAAAATCCGGTGCCCATTAAAGGCTGGGTGAACTCAGAAGCCGTCGGTTGGGATCGAACCCTACCTCTTGTCTTTTGTAGTCCAGTTCACTAACCACTGAGTTATCGCTGCTAGATGAAGATTGTTCTGCAATAAAAATTCTGAAGAGAGGGAAGTCACCAGGAAGTGATGATCACTGGCTGATTTAATCCAAACTGGAGGAGAGGCCAGCATTTGTATTTACCATGCATTGTGTGTGAAGATCTGGAAAAATGCAAACTTGACATAGATCAGCGTACATCCTCAGAAAGGAAACATGAAGCTGTGCTCCAACTACAGAAGTATTGCCCTAATAAGCCATGCCAGCAAAATACTTTTGTAACAATAATGTTAGAACAAGAAGTTCATATAGTTCAAGCAGGTTTCAGACATAGTAGAGGTACTCGGGACCACATCTTTAACATAAGAAACATCCTTGAGAAGTGTAGGGAATACAACATTGAACTGCATACATGCTTCATAGATTACAGCAAGGTCTTCGACTGCGTACAACATAAGAAACTGAGGAACATCATAAAAGATATGAGCTTTCCCACACACCTAATACAACTTATTGAATCCCCGTGTCATGAACAGCAAGCAGCTACCAGAATTGCAGGTGAAACATCAAATTGAAATACAAAAAGGGGTGAGGCAGGGAAGCATCCTCTCTCTATGCCTGTTCAACATCTGTGCTGAGAACATCATGATAAATGTCAGAAATGATGACAGACCTTTTCACAATAAATGGCAACACAATTCCAGAACCTAGATATGTTGATTAAACTGTCCTCCTCCCAAAAAGTGCAACAGAAGACAATTGGGTGTGTTAAAAAACACAGTAAAGATCAAAACCTCTATTTAAACATAAGAAAATTAAGATAATGTCCATAGACAAAACAAAAAGCCAACCCAAAATCAACAGTGAAGAACTTGAAATTGTAAGAACTATGAATATCTGGGATCTGTAATAACTAACAATGGAGACTGCCAGAAAAAGATAAAAAGAAGATTAGCAATAGCAACACAAAAATTGTACATGTAGTACAATACCCGCATGACAGTAAAATTATAGAGGACATGTGCCTCATCAAGGCCAGCTCCTTGTCGTGGGGATGGGGTTTAACAGTCACCAGGGACTGAAAACCAAGACTGGCCAGGCATTCCTACAACCGAGCAAGACCACAGTTTGCTCTAGCAAGTTTAAGTGCTGAAGTCGGAGGCAACCAGCCAAAAAGTGCACTACAACAATCAGGATGCCACGCACGCACGCCAATGGGAAATATGTCTATAACCGCAAATCGATATGGCACTCGCCCTGTGATGGACACTCAGGCCGGTGCAGTGCCGGGCCCTCAGCCTCGAAAGGGCCCAACCTCTATTACTGGATGTCCTTCTCAACCGCTCTGTGGAGCCAGGGGGCGAGAGAATAGAGCTACTGACCAATCCAAAATAAAACCACTCAAAATAATGCACTGGAATGCTGAAGGCATTAGCAGCAAAAGAGATGGGTACAGTAAAAAGATAGAATTAGAAAATATCCTGCATGAAGAACAAGTGAGCATATGCTGTTTGCAGGAAACCCATCTAAACAATGACATAGCCTTGAAGATTAGGGGATACCAGTGCTACCGATCTGACAGAAAAAACAGACAAAAGGGCGGAATATTGACACTTGTAAAGAACAACATCAATGCATGTCAGATTGAGGTGTATATGGATGGGGCGAATATCAAATACTGCACCTCAGGACAGGAAATACAGACTTTCACCTACTTAACTACTACTGTTTGAGTGACCGCCCACTAGCACTAGACACAATTACATTAAAAGAAAGAATAATTGTATATGGAGACTTTAACAGGCATTCACAGAGCTGGGGCTGTGAACATGTGGACAAGAGAGGTGAAGAACTTGAAAATTGGCAGGATGACAATGGGCTTATATTATTAAATGAGACAACAGATCCACCAACATTCTACTCCAGATCATGGCATACCACATCTACACCAGACCTGGATTGGAATATCACACGTATTGTTGGGAAACAACTTGGAGGCAGCGACCACCAACCATTCTTTTTAGTGGTGCAAAATGAGGCGTCAGGGAGAGCAGCACTCTCTCCAGATGGAATTACAAAAAGGCAGACTGGAAAATGTATCAACACTACACCAGTGTACTGACTAAAGATATAAATACAGACAGAGACATCAACAAAATAGTTGATGAATTCAGTAAACTAATAATACAAGCTGCCTGTGAAACAATATCTAGAGGGGCACGGAAACACTACAAACCATACTGGAGTAGTGAACTAGAGCAACTGCACAATGACATGGAAACATCTCAAAAGCAAGCAGAAAATAACCCTTGCCAGGAACACCACAATAACTATCAGCATGCTAAAACCAAATTTCAATGGGCTAAACTACAAGCCAGACGGAGAAGCTGGAAAGAGAAAACAGAGTCCTTGAATCTTGAACTAGACACAAGAAAAGTGTGGAAGCTTGTAAAACAGCTGAATGATGAGAGTACAGAAAGGGGCACCAAAATTACACTGAAGAAGGATGGAAACATCCTAACAGGTAAGCATGCAGCAAATCACTTTGCAGATTCCTTTGCAAATGACAATAATATTGAAATTAGCCTAGAGAAACGACAAGAGACCCTTTTAAAACAACAAAATGCAAGACAAGAAGAGACAGAGTCATGAAGTCATGGAAATACCCATTACACAAAGAGAGCTAGAGCTGGCAATATCCAAATTAAAAATGAAAAAGTCACCAGGCTGTGATGGAGTGTCCAATGAAATGATTAAGAACTTGGGAACTGCAGCTAAAGCAAAACTACTGCAGATCTACAACATTTGCTGGATCACAGGTAGAGTGCCACAAGCATGGAGAGAAGCAATTATGATACCATTACTAAAGCCAGGAAAAGATGGTTCAACGACATCCAGCTATAGACCAATCAGCCTTACAAGCTGTTTGTGTAAAACAATGGAACATATAATCAATCTCAGACTGCAGTGGTACCTGGGAAGTGAAAATCTCCTTGTCCCACAACAAGCAGGCTTTAGACAGTGTTACTCTACCGAAGATCAGGCAACCTAGCTTTCCCAGGAAATTGAGGATGCGTTTCAAGAAAAGAAACTGGTACTAGCAGCATGGATAGACCTAAAGAAAGCATTTGATAAGATATAGAAGGAAGGGCTTTTGAAGAAACTGAGAAATTATGGAGTAAATGGCAGGATGGTTAAATGGGTCAAAGCATACCTGCATAACAGGAGAGCCAGAGTGCAACTGGATGGTCTTAAGTGTAAGAAGGTCTTACTGCGTCAGGGCGTTCCACATGGAGGGGTACTTTCTCCAACACTTTTTCTGATCTACACCAGTGACCTAGTTACTGAACTACCACATGGCATCAAAGTGGCAATGTATGCAGATGACTTGGTAATGTGGTGCACAGAGGAGTATGCAACTGTGGCCTCCAATTTGCTACAAAGAGCTATTGATGCACTGAATTCATGGACAAATAGATGGTGTATCAGCACCAATACAGACAAATGCAGTACTACACTTTTCACTCTCTCCCCAAAACAAAAAGCAGGAGCCATCTACATAAACAATGAGCCTGTGAAAGAAGACATACAAGCTACATATCTCAGAGTTACATTTGATAACAAACTATCTTGGAAACAGCAGATAAATAAGGCAACCCAAAGAGCAAGAAGGAAATTGGCTATTCTAAGCTGTGTGGAACCACATGGGGTGCGAGTGGGAAAATACTCCATAAAGTTTACCAACAGAGTATACGCCCACATTTAGAATATGGATCATCCGCATGGTGCTCAGCATCAAACACAACATTGCAAGAACTGGATAAAGTACAAAACCAGGCACTTAGGGTCATCACAGGAGCAATGAAATCAATACCAATATTGGAGATAGAGAAATTGTGGAGGATACCAGCACTGAGAGAACGGAGGGACACAAAGGTGCTGATACAGGCAGAAAAATGTGCATGTATGCCGAGACATCCAATGAAGGACTGATTCCAAAATCTTGCATTGGGACGACTTAAGAGAAAAAGTTTTATCCACCAAGCCAAGTGTATTAGTAGACAAACACCAGACATGCCAAGAGTTGTTAACCCCCTACTGCCCATACCAGAACAGACTCCCTGGACAAAGGAATCAGGATTATCAATACAAATACGGACAAAAGTTAAAGGAATAGTTGACAAAGAAGAACAGAATAGTCTACAACAAAAAACTCTGTTTCCTGGATGAAGAATACCCACAAGACCTATGGATTTGTGTGTACACAGATAGATCAGCACAGAATGCAGTAAAGAATGGGGGAGCAGGTGCATATATAGAGTACCCAAATAACACTATCTATCTATCTACTGTCCTTTCGAGCCGAAGATGGCACATAGGGCAGAACCAAAATCTCAAAAACAGAAACCTTGCGTGCCAAAATGGCACATATTGCAGAGATCACGGCTCTAAAATCTATGGTGCTGTTTCCATAACAATACTTTTTACAATGACAGCTTGTCAAGCCATCAATCAACCTCCTTAGTCGCCTCTTACGACATGCCTGGAAGGTCACAGTGTCACTATTCTTTACCTCCCTCATAATGAGGCCCCGGTAACACACGAATAACACTAGGGATATGAATAAAATAGCAACAGGGAAATATTGTCACAATTATGATGCAGAAATACAAGCAATAAAGTTGGCAATAGAAAAACTGCTGAACAGTAATCTTAGCGCACAGCCTGTAGTGTTTTTGACAGATGCAAGATCAGTACTCCAGGCACTACAATCCAGAAAATTACCACATCTGCAGACCTTATTGACTGAACTCTGCAAGCACCACAGGGTTGCCCTGCAGTGGATCCCATCTCACTGTGGAATACCAGGAAATGAGAAAGCAGAGCAATTGGCAAAGGAAGGTTCAACAGGCACACAACTAGATACACCGGTTACATACCATAATAAGAAACAGATAATCAAATCAATCAGAGGACCTCAAGCCCCAAATCAGGATGCCTTTCATAATACGAATAGATATGAACAAGTTATCATTATACGCCTCAGACACAATCGACTCCATAGTCACATGTATACTAAATTCAAGATCGGCACATCAACTACTTGTACATGTGGACAGGCGCCCCAGACTGCTGAACACATACTTCAAGACTGCACTGAATATAGTAGACTGAGGAAAATCCATTGGCCTATAGGTACAACACTACAGACAAAACTATATGGGCCACTGCAAGAATTACAAAAGACAATAAAATTTATACAGGAAACGACATTGCAGATATAGACAATACTTCGGACGGACGAAAGATAGATAGATAGATAGAGGACATGTATCTTCCCGATAGCAACATATAGTTGTGAGTAATGGACAATCTTGCAAACAACAAGGAAAAACATAAATTCATTCTAAACAAAATGTTGCTACAGTGAAATTCTTTTTCATATTATCTTTAATATGTTAAAGAATAAAAAGCAAAATTAATCAGTCAGAATTTGTAACATACATCCTTATGGGCCTAATTCAATGTTTACAGGAACGTTTCTATACTGGTGACGAAACAGAAGATGTTGATATAAAAGAGGGCATCCTCAATCTACTTGATGTCATAAAGTAGGTACATTTGTTAAATCTAATACTCCTCATATTGCTTGTTTTGTCACCTATCATTCCTTATTACTATCAAACGATTTTGAGGCTAAAGTTTCTTTCCTGAGTATAATTTTAATTCATTATAGCTTAAAAAGTAAAGTGCCTCCGTCACGCCAAGTGGCTTATAGGGAATATGGTGTTAGTGATCATAACTTTTACAGACCTTCTGCGCGTGATTTTTGGGGTAATGTGGTTGGTATTATGCCCGTGCCGCTTCACTTTCCCAGAAAAAAATCCGGTACCCATGAAAGGCTGGGTGAATCCGGAAGCTGTCGGTTGGGATTGAACCCTACCTCTTGTCCTTTGTAGTCCAGTTCACTAACCACTGAGCTATCGCGGCTCCTTTATAGCTTATGTTACGGGTTATCTCTGTCAGTTTACCTAGTATATTGTTCCTAGGTTTTTCTTATGCCATAAAGTCAAATTTTCTCCTTTTTTAAGGTATGGTATGATAACTTAATATGCGTCTTTATTACTTATGAGATGAATCCCCCATTTTATTTGCAGCTGAATGGGTACTTAATGCATTGGAGTAGCAAACTGTATTTGTTCTTGACTGGATATTATTCAGTTGACGTAGCTGTCAGAATAGATGCCAATCTCGCAATTAGATAAGATAATAACAGCTTGAAGGGACACCGGCCTCCTGTGTATTAAAATGCTTTGATAAAGTAATTTATAAAATGTAAATACTTCATGTTACTACCGCATTGTTTGCCAAAGGATTACTTTTATCCATATATTTCTTCTTCCTCTTCTACTTAGCATTTGCCTGTTAAATGGGTGTGGATGTCTCGCTAGTTTACTTCAAAGCCGTGATATCTGCACCTTTCAGCATGACACATCCGTCTTTGGCAATGGTAGATTTGCTTAACAATTTGTGCACAAGCAGCGGCCATAATTGACCTGTTCTTTTTCACTTTAACTGCCATCGGTTCTTTAACGTGTGAAAGTGCGCATGAGACCTTCTATTTTTTTGCCTTTATCCAAGAGGGTATACGTCGAATATCATGACCCAGAAAACAGGGGAGGGTAAAGCCATGAGGAAACCAGAGATTCAATTTTTAAAAATATTCCCACAGTCTGTGATGGAGGTCAAACCTGGGACCTTCAGAGGCTGACATCTTACTTCTGGACCACCCAGTCTCCTCACCTATATATTTGATTACCTTTATCTAAATATTTGGTTACCATTATCTATATATTTGATTACCTTTATCTAAATATTTGATTACTTTTATCTAAATATTTGATTACTTTTATCTGAATATTTGATTACTTTTATCTAAATATTTGATTACCTTTATCTATATATTTGGTTGTCTTTATCTAAATATCTAAATATCTAATTACCTTTATATATATATATATATATATATATATATATATATATATATATATATATATATATATATATATATATTGGTTATTGGTTATGGAAGGCCTCGGTATCACAGCAAATGAATTAAAATCCATAATTGCTCAACCGCCCGTGCCAGTGGAATCATCCGAATTACTAACTCATCTCCCAAACAAAGAAAGGTAACTGTAGTCCCCATCGTAGCAGTCTCAGCACACGCCAAAAGACATAAGGCGAAATCGCGCAGAAAGTGAACACAGCCAACTGTTCCCTGTCATACGATATCATCATTCATCGTAAAAACAAGCGGGATATTGAAGCAGGATCAAAACGGATGAGACACACAGCTCACGGTGTGCACAGAGCACTTAACTCAGTAGCTCCTGGAACAAGCCGGACTTGGAATATGAGGAAACTGCAACAAGGAACACTTTTCAGACATAGCCTTCAATGGTTCCTGCCGCCTATCCACCATATACCATGGGAGTTCACGTCCTCCTGAAAATGATGATCGTCATAGCACTTGATGATGTTAGGCCATCATTGATGACTCCAATTCCAAACATATAGACACACAGTGGTGGTAAGTTATCATTTCCAATCCAACAGAAGCCACATGACCTGTAGTTAGTAAAACCACAGAGAGAATATGATTTTGTGACCTTCACTGGTTCACTCTTAGATGTGAATGTGTAGTTTACACAAGAGGAGAAGTTTTCAACTACAGTGATCCCATTTAAGGCAATTCTGGGATAGCAAGGCAAGTCTCCTTTATAGCAGCAGAAATTGATGTTCTCCGCTCCCTTCTTGTAGCTGCCGCCACACGATTCTGATGTCTCATTAACTTGGACATCATTCAAGAACAATGTCAGATTAACATTCCATAGATCTGGCTCTGCTGATGAAGTGCTTGGTGCAACAGTTGTATCAATCATACAGGAGGCTCCTGGTTTCTGGCCATTAATATCACAGACGGCACATGATGTTGTTATATTCAGTATTTCTTTCTGGGTGTAAATATGTGGCACACACATGGAGAGTGGTTTGTGGTCAGAGTAATCCCATTAAAGGCAATTCTAGGGTAGCATGGCATAGCTGTTTCAGAACAGCACAATCCTATGATGTTTTCTGTGTTCGCTATAAAACTGCTGCTGCTACACAATCCTGACCAATTTAGGTGTGGACATTATTCACTTGCAATGACAAAACTGCTTTGTTTACATCATAAACCTCTGGAAGCGAATCATTTATGGGACTAATAGTACAATTTATTCTTCCATCGGGGATATCTTTATTGAGTCCCCAAAAAAGGTCTTTGGTTAAAAAGCACATATGCTTTTGAGTTAAACACAAAATGAGCCCACTTCATAGATTCAAAATGATCCTTGCCAATGCCATCCGTTTGCACAAGTTAGGTCCTTAGTTACCAAAGTGACAAACGTCTGAAACGAATCCATTGAATTAACGACTTTATCTACAGCGAAGGTTAATGAACTGTGAACAAACATTTATGTTCAAACCCTTGAAAACATTTTCAAAAATCTGCCAACTCGCTGCAATAACATATATCGTGTTGTTCAATGTAAACATTGCTTAGTCCATAGCTCGAATATAAATAAGCTGCCATTTTGGTGCGTCCCATGACGTCATCCATATATATTTGATTACCTTTATCTAAATATTTGATTACCTTTATCTATATATTTGGTTGTCTTTATCTAAATATCTAATTACCTATATATATATATATATATATATATATATATATATTTGATTACCTTTATCTAAATATTTAGTTGTCTTTATATTTGATGCAGGATGTTTCATACAATCTTCCAATTTTGACTTCTATCTATACTAGTTATATTAATTGGTTTTCTTATGATATGATATTCTTCTCTAGCACTTTCAAGAAGGGCATTGGTAACAGAATGGGTTTTCAGAAACACACCGTTTATCATCTACACAATCTTGCTATTACTCGAACCACAGTTATTTTATAATTAAGAACATGACACAAGCAACACCAAGTATCCCACAGCCATTGTATATACTTTAATTCTGGATAAAAACCATTTTGTCATTTTAAAAAAAAATGTCGCCATGTATATTTTGAGCGTATTTTAGAAAATACATTCTGTATCTGATCTAATGCATTTGCAATATATTTTTCTTTCATCTTGCAACATTGTGCAGATCATTCCCTGATCATTTTGATGAAAGTCAACTATTCAAAGGTAATACCAAAGAGATGAAGCAACTAAAGGTATGTGATAGAATTCAAAACCAAATGTATATTCATTATTTGAAAAATTAAACTGTTAATTTCCTTAACACACAAAGTTATGCATGTTTATATTATTAATGATAAATGCACAAATGTTAATGTTTAAAAAGCTAGCTGTGTTTATAATTTAAAATCATCAGTAGAATCAGTTAATCCATGAAAGAATATGTAACATTCTGATCCAAGTAGTACTTAGCCATTATTTAATAATAATTTACCCAGTAAACCATGTGGAACCAGTAAGTACCTCAGACACATCCAGTTCATGAACCTTGGAACCAGCAAGTACATTGATACATCACGCCATCTAATTCATGAACCTTGGAACAAGCAAGTACATTGATACATCACACCATCTAGTTTAAGAGCCTTGGAACCAACAAGTACATAGACACACCATCTAGTTCATGAACCTTGGAACCAGCAAGTACATAGACACACCATCTAGTTTATGAACCTTCGAACCAGCAAGTACATAGACACAGACACACCATCTAGTTTATGATCCTTCGAACCAGCAATTACATAGACATACCACACCATCTAGTTCATGAACCTTGGAACCAACAAGTACATAGACATACCACACCATCTAGTTCATGAACCTTAGAACCAACAAGTACATAGACATACCACATCATCTAGTTCATGAAACTTGGAACCAGTAAGTACATAGACATACCACACCACCTAGTTCATGAACCTTGGAACCAGCAGGTACATAGACACACCATCTAGTTTATGAACCTTCGAACCAGCAAGTACATAGACACAGACACACCATCTAGTTTATGAACCTTGGAACCAGCAAGTACATAGACACACCATCTAGTTTATGAACCTTCGAATCAGCAAGTACATAGACACAGACACACCATCTAGTTTATGAACCTTCGAACCAGCAAGTACATAGACATACCACATCATCTAGTTCATGAACCTTGGAACCAGCAAGTACATAGACATACCACACCATCTAGTTCATGAACCTTGAAACCAGCAGGTACATAGACATACCATCCATCTAGTTCATGAACCTTGGAACCAGCAAGTACATAGACATACCACACCATCTAGTTCATGAACCTTGGAACCAACAAGTACATAGACATACCACACCATCTAGTTCATGAACCTTAGAACCAACAAGTACATAGACATACCACATCATCTAGTTCATGAGCCTTGGAACCAGCAAGTACATAGACATACCACACCATCTAGTTCATGAACCTTGGAACCAACAAGTACATAGACATACCATCTAGTTCATGAACCTAGGAACCAGCAAGTACATAGACATGCCACACCATCTAGTTCATGAACCTTGGAACCAGCAAGTACATAGACATACCACACCATCTAGTTCATGAACCTTGGAACCAGCAAGTACATAGACATACCACACCATCTAGTTCATGAACCTTGGAACCAACAAGTACATAGACATACCACACCATCTAGTTCATGAACCTTGGAACCAGCAAGTACATAGACATACCACATCATCTAGTTCATGAACCTTGGAACCAGCAAGTACATAGACATACCACACCATCTAGTTCATGAACCTTGGAACCAGCAAGTACATAGACATACCACACCATCTAGTTCATGAACCTTGCTAATTTAGATATATAGAAGATGATTGCTGAAGAAGTAGAAGTTTGTTCTAATAAATATGTTTTAGGGTTAATCAAAGATATTTTTCTGGGAAAGCAGGGCTGCCTGGTTTGATACTGACCATAGCACCCATAAATAGTCAAATGGGATTGAAACAAACAAAAAAATAACATAAATTATATAACCAATATGCTACAGTGTACTTTTTCTTGTCTTTTTTTATAGTTTAGATGTAATTAAAAAATGTAATTGCTCAAAATGAAATTGTATCATACTTCTGTATTGTTTTTTTTAATATCTTAAAAAATATTATACATAATATCTTATTTATTCTTTATGTATTCAAAAAGTTGTGAGATATTTTTAGCTAAAACATCTACATTTTTACAAATCTAGGCTCAATTTGTGCTACATTTTCGTAATGTCTCTCGAATCATGGACTGTGTTGGCTGTGACAAGTGCAAACTGTGGGGCAAGTTGCAGGTAACATATCATCATCATCATCAAGTGCCATCTCCGTAACAAAGGTTGGCTGCCATGGAGCGCCATTTAGCTCTGTCTCTTGCTTTTCCTTCTTTTGTTGTTACTTGTCCATGTTAGTCTTAGTCTGCCTCTTTTACCTTGTATTTTCCCCATCCAAGATTACTTTTAGTAGGCTGTTGTGTCTTTAGATGGCCCAAAAATCGCATTTGTCTTGTCTGAATTGTATTTAGTAATTCTCTCTTCATTTTTAGTTGTTTTAAGACTTCATCATTTGTTTTCTTTTCTTTTCATCCAATTCTACCTATTCTTCTATATATTCACATTTCAAATGCTTTAATTTTTTGTTCTATTTTCTTGTCTAATGTCCATGTTTCTACACCATATAGAAATATTGAGAAGATATAACATTTTGCTATTCTTAGTTTTAGCCCTGGTGTTATTTTTTTGATGTTAGTATATTGTTCATGGCATTAAAATTACTTTTTGCCTTTCCTGTTCTTTTGTTCATTTCAGTTTTACATTTTCCATCACTGGTTATAGTATGTCCAAGGTAGTTGTAGTTCTGAACTGTCTCCAGGTCTATTCCTTCAATTTTGATATCCACTTGTAAGTAACCCATGGGACAAAATAATAAAATGTGACACAACCCCAGTAACAATGGGAATCATTTAGCACTTTGAATATTGAAATATTATGTCACTGGGATAGCGATCATTTGGGTCATGCAATAATGTATAGATGATAAACAATGAGGTGTTAAATAAGCAAAGAATAAAACCTTAAAGCATCTTGAGTCCCTTTGAAGCTCAGCTCACTCAGGCACCAAGATTAACTAGATTAATGTCATCACTGTACATGGTAAATAAGCCTCCAAATATGAAAAATAAAAAATGATTTTTCTCAACACAACCAATGATATGAGAGTTAATAAAAAAACTCCTACAAAAACTTTACATACCTAAGGAGCAAAATGTCATGTGGTGGAAATACAACTGAAATTATGACTTGTGTTACTTTGGCATCAAACAAACATACAAATATTTGAAGATCAAAATGATCAATAAACACATACAAATTAGACTGTTCAACTCATGTGTGATACCAGCACAAACATGGCTTCAAGTGCTGACAATCCACTTAAGTGCTTGAACACAGACTCTGACAATGAATGATTTTGAAGAATTGATCTTGATCATTCCCATGCTGTTAGACACCTCATAGGGCTTGTAGTGTTTTTTTTGCCTCCCATCTCTATCCTGGACAAGATGTTTAATCTTATCTAATGAGTCTAGTGTCTCTCCAGGTCTTCCTCTTTTTATGTTTTCTGATGTTTTCCATAAGAGCCTGTTTTGTAATTTTTTTGTTGTCTTTTCTCAGCACATGTCTAACATGTATATCTTCTCTTCCTAATTGTAGTTGAAATCATTGGTTGCGTGGTCATTTCTCTTATCTCTATATTAGTCTTGAATTCATTCCATTGTAGAAAGAGTGCTCTTCTTGTTGTTTTCCAGCTTTCACATGCATAAGAGGAGTCCTAGATATAAAATAGAGAGACTTTACACCATATGAAACTATACAGTGACTAAATTTAAAAATAATGACACCCCTACATAAAGGACTTTCCAAGCTTTAAAAAAATGTGCAGCTCATGTGTGAATCTTGAGTTTTGTTAAAATTATTATCTCAGATGCAGAACTTTTCAAACCTCCCTCGTAGATTTAATATTTTGAGAAAATTAGTTTTATTTAAATAACATCATATAAAATGAGTGATAGCAAACAGGAAGGCAGCTGGAAGTAATCTGATCATCAGAATTAGAAGATTGCCTCAATGTGCATGTCCTTCAGCCCTTTAAATCACACAAATTATAAAGTGGCTTGTTTTAGGAAAAAAGAAAAGCCTACATCCAAATGGGCTCTGCAGAGTTAATAAGTTAAAGGCATTTTGAACAAATTCCTTTAAGCCAAATTCTCAATTAATTCATGACATTATACCCAATATCATGCTTTATAAATTTGTAAATACTAAGAGCTGGAACTATTTTATGACAACCCCACCAATTAATATTTGTGTATGTTGTAAGTTGTTAGTAAATTATATTATCAAGTTATAAATGTTCAGAGGAGGTTTGTACATTTTTTATCAAGCTTTTTTTTAAATTAAAAAAAAATTAATTAATTGTTATTATTATTTTTACATTTTCACAGATCCTGGGAATGGGCACTGCCCTGAAAATTCTTTTTTCAGGCGACAGCATGAGCCCAGGTTCTACTGTGAAAACAGGCAGTAAGGACTTTCAGTTAACAAGAACAGAGATTGTAGCCTTGTTCAATGCTTTTGGCAGGTAATGTGAAACCCTTTCTCAAAAAGACATATAAAGCTTGTGGGGGTCTGTCATTTGTCTGTGTTTAGAATAAAATTTATGAAAACGTGCAGACAATGAAGTCAGCAAGTGCACATTATTTGGCTGTTGTATGCTAGATTTTTGTAGCAGATCAGAAAATAGTGAAAGGAATTATATGACAGCATTCAGAGAAGGTTTAATGTCTTGGTCTAAAAGAGTAAGGAGGCAAAGTTGTCAAGTAGTATAATATTTGAAAACAATGTATACAAATCAAATGGAATGCTTTTAAAGCATGTTCATGCTTCTTATTTCACAAACTTCTTCATAATACAGTCTGAGAAATAGATCAGAAATGTAGAACTGAGGAAAAAAAAAGGAAATAATTTCCACCATAGAATACATAAAGAAACAACCGAAAAATGGTTTGGCCACGTGATAAGACAGAAAAACCAAAACACAACACAACAAGATTTTAATAAACATTGCGAGATCACCAGACTCAAGAGCAGACCATGAAAATTATGATTGATGAAATACTAGAAACACTAGGAAATATAACAGCAGTAGAAGCCAACAGAAGAGCAAAAGACCACAAATTATATCTCCCTTCAGCCCTGAAAGGCAATAAGAAAGAGGAAAAAGAATCATAATAAACGTTTTGTTCAGGAACAGGAAGACATGAAAGAAACATGTTTTTTTAAAAATTTAACTTCAATCGTCATGTTAATTGAAGAAGAGAAAGACAATAGAATCTGCTCTTTCTATCAGTTTAGAACATTTTTGTTATTGTTTAAATACTGCACAATCCAGTCACTTTATCTAATTGCTTATGCAGGTGTAATGAATACATGCCACTATAAATTCTAACTTTTATCTACAGGTTGTCAAGCAGCATACACGCCATTGAAACATTCCGGAAATTGGCTGAAAAATCAAGAGTTTATAAATGATACAATGATGTATCATTGTTTTTGAATTATGTTAACTACAATCTCAAACCACCTGTCATTGAAATGTGCATTTTTTTTTAATTTAATGGTGATATGGTAGCTATATATATTTATATATAATATACGACTATGTGCTCTTGTATTGTCACTCATGTTTAAATTTCCCCAAGAATGCAGCAGAGTAGCCTATGCACTGGGTGCGTTTTCTGCCTTCTCTACATTTTTCTTTCTGTGTTCTTCCAGTGATTATCCTTATTTGTTGTTAGCTCTTGATATGGTTTTAAAATGAATGTAAAAAGTAATAGTTCCCTCCCCTGCCTTGCTTGGCTTGTGGACGAATAAAGTGTTAGTGACCAGATTTTTTTCCATGACCAAAGTAAATTTTTGGTTGATGTGGTCGGTATCACAAAATGAGTGTAGTTGTAATATATTATGGTATACAACAAGCGGTAATGTCTGCACCTTTTGTCTCTATAATTCTGACTTCAGCACAGGTTTTATTTGGCTCTAAGTTGCTTTCCCTCTTTGATACCTTATTGCTTGGCCAGACTAGTTAGTCTGTTTCCAGAGCTACTAAAGAAGGTACAGCAGGATCTTCATCAGTTATGGTTTACTGATCCTGACGCAATCAGCCAGCTATGAATTGCAAAATTCATGCACCGTCTCACATCTTGGCCACCTTCTTCATACTCCTGCTCAGTTTGCATTATGTAGGCAGGAGTATGTGATATGTTGCATCATGATAATTCTCCAGGAGTGTGTGATATGTTGCATCATGATAATTCTCCAGGAGTGTGTGATATGTTGCATCATGATAATTCTCCAGGAGTATGTGATATGTTGCATCATGATAATTCTCCAGGAGTATGTGATATGTTGCATCATGGTAATTCTCCAGGAGTATGTGATATGTTGCATCATATTAATGATCCAGCAGTATGTGATATGTTGCATCATGTTAATTCTTCTGGAGTATGTGATATGTTGCATTATGTTAATGCTCCTGGAGTATGTAATATGTTGCATAATTTTAATGCTCCTGGAGTCTGTGATATGTTGCATTATGTTAATGCTCCTGGAGTATGTGATATGTTGCATTATGTTAATGCTCCTGGAGAATGTGATATGTTGCATTATGTTAATGCTCCTGGAGAATGTGATATGTTGCATCATGTTAATGCTTCTGGAGTATGTGATATGTTGCATTATGTTAATGCTCCTGGAGTATGTGATATGTTGCATCATGTTAATGCTCCTGAAGTATGTGATATATTGCATTATGTTAATGCTCCTGGAGTATGTCATATGTTGAATCATGTTAATGCTCCTGGAGTATGTCATATGTTGCATCATGTTAATGCTCCTGGAGTACATCATATGTTGCATTATGTTAATGCTCCTGGAGTATGTCATATGTTGCATTATGTTAATGCTCCTAGAGCTCAACCTCAGTGAGATGATCCTGGTCTTAAAAGTGATCCATCTCATTAGCCAGTTTCTAACTTTTGCTAGGGCACACAACAATGACATTTGGAGGTTATCTTAATTAGTTTCTTGTACCTGACCAAACTGTTTGAAGGGTGTTCTGTAATGTTCTTCAACTCCCATAAGATTTATTTATATGTCCAGTCTAGTCACATTTTGTGGCTTAAAGCTTTTGTAGGGAGCCACAATTATTGATGTTTCACAAATAAGATGTTCAGATCTGTGTTTCTGGATTACATAAATAATAAAACCCATAGGTGGTACTTTATTCTCTTTCTTTTTTATGGTTGGTTGATTGGTTTTGAACCAGCAGCTTATGAGCCTTTGTCCTTCATCTCTTATTATAAATTGTAACCAGTCAATGTTGATGAAAATAGTTGTCAGTGATCTTTATTGATGGAAATTATCACCAGTGTTTTTTGTGCAGCAAAGTCTATGCTATTCTATTCTCTATTCTTGCCCTTTTTACCCCCACTAAGGCATAGGTAATAAGATTAAAAGAGATAGGGAACAGACAAATAATTGCAGTGCTGCGGTAAATAGTAGCAAGGGGCCAGTAGTGGGGTGTGATGTAGTGGGGTATGGTGACAGCTTTATTAAAAAAAGGAACACAACAAAATACTGACGTTTCGACCAATATGCGGCCTTGAGACAACAAGGACAACAACAACAAACGGTGAGGCCCAAATACCCATTGCTACATGTAGGATGAATAAGTTAGGGAGAAGTGACAGAGGGATGAGAGATGGGATGAAAAAGAGATGTGTCACATGTCAGAGGTTAGGTGAAGTGTGGAGATATAAAATTATAAGTATAGAGAAATAATTGTAGAACTAAAAAATATAAAAAATTGACTTAGCTAGTAGCAGTGGCTGCTCCAGGTGGAAGATCACTCCCAAATGTTTGGTAGAGTAAAGCCACATGGTAAATCCACCACATGGTAAGACCAAAAGGATGATGAGTATTCGGGCAGTCAGGTGAAACCCAGACAAGAGGTTGTAAAAGTGACCAGACACTGCCTAAAGCCTGGGGGCCATAGGTGATAAGTGGGTAACAAGAGGGACAGGTGTTAGTAGAGACGCACCAACCAAAGGTCTGGAAACATTGGAGATGACAATAGAGGAAGCAGTAGTACAATACAATAGACTGAGGAAGACATTGTGTGTGTGTGGGGGTGAGGGGGGCAACATCAGAGGAGGGAAAAAGGGAGTAGGGGCAGAGTTAAGTCACCTGATCAAGAGACTTGAACACTGAAGGATAACCATGGTTGAGATAAATAAGGTCTAAGAGTATCTGTAGACAAGTTGCTAATAAACACCAGAGAAATGGTGCACCTGTAGTTGATAGTAGAAAAGTTGTGTACTAGGAGTAGATAAAGAAAGGTGGTATACTAGGAATGGATATACTAAAAGTGGATTAATAAAGAAGGAGTGTACTTGACAATGAATATAAGAGAAGTGGTGTACTGGAAGTAAGTACATAGAGCAATGGTGTACCTGAAGTTGATATATATAGAGAAGTGGCGTACTGGAAGTTGATTAATAGATAAGTGGTGTACTATGAATTGATCGATAGAAAAGTGGATTAATACCAAAGTGGTGTATTAGAGCTATATTGAGAGAAGTGATGTACTGGATGGACAAACGTGTGCTTAAAAAACACAGTGACAAGCAAAACCTCTAAACATACAGAAAACTAAGTGAATGTCCATTGACAAAACAAAAAGCCAACTTAAGATCATCAACAGGGAAGTACTTGAAATTGTAACAAACTGTGAATATCAGGGATCTGGAGTAACTAACAATGGAGACTGCCAGAAAGTAGATCAAAAGAAGATTAGCAATAGCAACACATAAACTTATAGACACCATTCTACAGAGGAAATTAAATTATCATGGCCACATCAAAACACACAGCAGGCTGAAAAGAACAATAATGGAAGGCATGGTTCCAGGATAATGAGACAGGCAAACCAAGAAGGTAATTTCAAGACAACAAAGAGACTTTGAACATGGCAACAGAAGTGGAAGATCTGGCTAGTGACACATTCTTTTAGATGAGCTGGGATGAATGTTATGCTCTGCAAACAACATGCAACGTGATGATGAAGGCATAGGCCATCAGCAAGAGCTCTCCAGTTCCTTATGTCTATTGCTGTGGGGTGTTTATCTTTGTAATTTCAGTCTTGAGGTTTCATCTCCATGTGTTTCTAGGTCTTCTCTGTTTCCTCATTTCCTGTGGGTTCCAGGTGAGAGTTTGTCCTGTAATGCTTGTAGTTGGCTTTCAAAGTGTGTGTGCCCTATCCGTCTCCATCATCTTTTTCCTATCAGTTCTTCCACTGAGGGTTGATTTGTTCTTTACCAGTTCATAATTTCTAGTGGTGTCTGGCCATCTGATCTGGTGTATCCACCTTAGGCAAGTAAAGCACAAGCCGGTTTCTACAAAAATGGAATATAGCTATGTTTGTTTTACTGTGCCATATCTTAGTTGAATATATATAGAACTTTGCTTCCAGTATATTCTGAAATAGTGATTGTCTCTGCTGATAATTCAAAACATATTTTATTTTTATTGAACACTTCTAGTCTCTAGCATATTTGGTTCATTTAGTATTTTGTGTTTTGTTTGCACTAGATATGTTGTTCATGTAGAACTTGCAATCTTCTAGCATTAAATATGAGGTTGAGTTAGTATTTGTGACTTTCTAGTGATAGATAAGTTGTTTATTTAGTATTTGTACTTTCTAGTGGTAGATAAGTTGTTTATTTAGTATTTGTGACTTTCTAGTGATAGATAATTGTTTATTTAGTATTTGTGACTTTCTAGTGACAGATAATTGTTTATTTAGTATTTGTGACTTTCTAGTGATAGATAATTGTTTATTTAGTATTTGTGACTTTCTAGTGATAGATAAGTTGTTTATTTAGTATTTGTGACTTTCTAGTGATAGATAAGTTGTTTATTTAGTATTTGTGACTTTCTAGTGATAGATAAGTTGTTTATTTAGTATTTGTGACTTTCTAGTGATAGATAAGTTGTTTATTTAGTATTTGTGACTTTCTAGTGATAGATAATTGTTTATTTAGTATTTCTGATTTTCTAGGACTAAAAATGTGGTTCATTTAGAATTTGTAACTTAAAGCACTATGTGGTTCATATAGAATTGATAACTTTCAGGCACATTCTGGTTGTTTATGTGGTTGATCTAGAATTTGTGATTTCTTAGCACTAAAGATGTGGTTTATTTAGAATTTGTAGATTGTTTGTATTAGACTTGTGGTTCATTTAATATTTGGAATTTCCCTGCACTACATATGTGGTTCATTTAGTATCTATGGTTTGCCATCACTAGATTTGTGGTTCATACAATATTTGTGGTTTTCGTGATTTGAAATTCTCTAATCTAATGTACATTTTGTACCAAATAATAATCTATGACCAAAAACATGTACAGAATTGTGTCAGCATAGCAGCTTTGCCAACCCTGTTGTGTTTCAAGTGTGTGTTGGCAATATGTGTTTGAACACATTTTTTTTCTTTGGGATGTGGGGCTTTGGAACAATACAATGTAATGTGGTCCATATAAAGCTAGGCCATATATTGAAGGTAAAGGGGACCATTTTTGGTGTGGGTGTATGTATTTTTGAAAGTAGAATATATTCTTAAAATTCATCTTCATTTATAGAAAATGAGTTTATTTTTAACTAAAAATACTTGAAATGCTGACCAGCAAATTATGATAGAGCTGCCAGATGAGAGCATAACGAACTATCTGCAGTCTTTTTTCCTTATTTAAGAACTAAACCACTCTACAGTTTTAAAAAAAATGATATTAAAGAAGAATTTCAATGTTTTTATTGCATCAATGTAGCATCTTCCTGTCATAGGATAATGTAATGGTCTGGAATATATGTAGGAATTGCAAACTTTAAATGAACCAATTTACCATATTGCCCAGGTGCACTAGTTAAAGGTGAAATGTTTTTAAAATGTGATTTGTATGCTTTTGTAGATGGATGAAAAAATAACAGCAGCAATGAGTAATTTATCAATTAATTGCTTGAGTCATAACTAACCACCTCCACCAACTTTATAGTGACCACATCTAAGCATGGTACTGCTAGAATAGCATTTGTAAACAATATAAAATTGATGCCAGAGTAATCTCAATACATCTACATGAAAAATGGCCATTGATGTATGCTATTATCTTGGTCAACTGCAGTAAGAACTAGAGAACACAGAAAAAAAATATGCTACAAACATCAAATGATCAACAATGATGTATCATGAAATGGTAAACATGTTTTCCAGGAGCAACAGACAATGGAAATAATGAATAGAAAATATTTAAAACAATAGTGTAAAAGACATTGAATACAAATTTACTAGTTTTAAAACTCTGTTTTTAGGAATTACCATTTGGTATCATATCTGTACAAAATATAAGACTAATTAACTTTTAGCTTTCTGAGATTTCAATAAAAATAATTTGTAAATGGCATTATTGCTTTATATGTGCAGTTTGAAGTTAGATTTCCTGACACAATTATGCACACAACTCTGTTGTTGTCCATGTTTTACATTTGTATCAACATCTTAATTTCTTGTTGTATTATAAAATCTCTGTTGATTATAATAATAAAATGGTGATAGAGCAACACATATATTTTCACAGACTCAAACACACAATTTTGATCTCATGTTTTGTTGTTTATCTTATTGAAACACAATCACAAGAGTGATATTTTTGTGAGGTCGACAGATTTTTTTATTTCTCAGGGCAAGATACCTGTGGTAAAATGGTTCAACATTATGTTTCTAGTAAGCTGTATACCTGGAGTCTTATAATTTTGTTATCGTTCCACTTTGAATTTAATCTTTAATATAGACTTGCAATTGAGCACAATATGTAATTCTGCAATATGGATTGACAGATTGCATTTCCAAGAAATTAAATTGAAATTTTCACTTTATTATCATTGAACTAAATTTGTCTCTAGTGAGTACAGTATTTGTTGCACTATTTTTTTTTATGACAGTCAAAATTTTGGCTCAACTGAGTTTGACTGAAAATAAATCAGTTTTTTTCTGAAATGTGTAGAAAACTGGCACTTATGACTATGTTATTTATTTAATCATTCTTAACTGTCATGGAAAGTGGTTGTGATAATTAATTTGAATATTTTAATATAATTTTATTAACTGGGTGTATGAATTAATATTATTTTGTTTGTACAACTAATGCTATGAAGATTTAGTCATTACTTGTGTGTTACCGCCATATGTATTAAATAATAATCAACTTTACTTATTCTTTGTGCGGTAAAATGTGACTAATGAGGATATTTAAATTTTCAGAAAATTTGGTTTTCTGATCTACACCCACACTTGATATTCAACATCTTAAATATCATTGGTTGCCATAAGCAAACATGAAAGATTTGAGACCCTGAACAGCATCATATATACTTTGCATGTTACTGTTCTGAATTTGGAAATTTGAAGAAGAGGAGAAATAAATAAATGCACTCATTTTGATATTTTTAATGAAGTGACTCTGCTAAAATATGTTATAAATTAATAATACTGACCACCGAACCCAGACTGAAATGTACATAAATAAATTTGTAAAAAAAACCATTGATTTCTTATTTGACAACATTCTAACTGTTCTTTTTCGTCCACCTTTTCACTTTACATTACTAATTTTGTTTAAGTTATTTGTTATTTTTTAATTCATTAATGAGAAGGCAGGTCCTGCTTTCCACTTATAAAAGTCTTGCCAAACCAGCTAAAGTCATGTTCTGACTCATCAATTTCATATGGTCTCTGTACTTATTTGTAAAATATACTAGATCAGAGGACATAATTTTTCACAAAAGTATGTTTCTGCAAAAGACAGCAATTACTAAGATCATTGTAGTAGTTTTTGAAAGTTGCTTGTAAGTTGAACCCAAAATTTGGAAGGAACTGTTCCTTGATCTGCAATCTTAGTCCACCATCATTAAATGTTCATATTGTCTTTGCTGATAATCAAGCCTATCAACTTTATGACCCAGCATACTTTTATTTCTGTCACTTCATGCTGGCAGATTTTCAGAGGAGAGGATTTGAGTGTTTATGAGCAGTTTGATTTGCGATGAAGATAATCCAGCAACTAACAACTACGAGAGACCTTATGCTTCAAGCAATAGTATCATGGCATTGATGTATCAAATGTCTCAATCATTCTACAAGTCCAGTAAATTTTGCAGACATTGCTCATAACCCATCTGTACCAGTTCTAAGGCACTTCAGTGAGTCCATGTCATGAGATGTTTGTGAAGCTGCTCACAGTTGTTTGTCATTGATACTTTAGTTCATTTGTATCTTTGCAGAAAGATAAAATAAATATTCTTATATTTTACGTTCAAATTGATTAGTATAAGCTATGTCTTAAAAATAAAAAAAAGCTTTTGTGGTTAAATTGAATATTGCATCTCCCGAAACTCTCAGTTTGCCAGCCCTCTTTTGCAAGCATTAACTACTAAAATATCATTTATGCATAAATATTTGCTTTAACTAAAAGTTCCACAAATTTGTCAGTACATATGGTGTCAAAAATTGAAACTAATTCAATAAAATACTCATGTTAATAAAGAGTAGAGTGTGCTAGGCTCAGGACTTCTTCCTGATGATGAAAACTAACAACTGTGTGCTAATGTGTACCAGCATGTACATGTCAAGTAAGCCTTTGAGAGTATATTTCTTGTACTCAGATCTGACACAACACAGTTTTTTTACTTTGTTAATACTTTTATCCTTTTGCAAAGAAAATTAAAGTATTGTGTGCAGAATTTTGAGTAAAGTAAAAGTAATAAGCCCCCATCACGCCAGGTGGCATATAGGGAATATGATGTTAGTGACCATAATTTTTACAGACCTTCGGCACATGATTTTTGGGGTAATGTGGTCAGTATTGCACCCGTGCCACTTTACTTTCCAAGAAAAAATCTGGTACTCATTTAAGGCTGGGTGAACCCTGAAGCTGTCAAACAGGATTGAACCTGACCTAGAGTTTTTATCTTTCATGCTATTAACTGAGAAATGTCTTATAAAGCCATTTCAATATTTTCATTGTTTAAAAAAAAACTTGCTTCAGTCATTTTAAATATTTTCTTGCTTTTTTTCATTCCTGCTTTTGATTTCTGAAGAAATTGTTGCATTTTGTATATGTTTAGTACCAAGATGTCTTTACAGTTTTAAGGATTTTATGACATCACTAGACAATACACCATAACACTGCAAACGTTCTGGAAGTTGCAGGCTGTATTTATGAAACTCTCATTTACATAAATTTCTTGCGAGAGAAACTTCTCCATCAGCAATATTTCAAGATAATTGGAAGAAGCTTTGTTTTGCGTGAAACAAGATGCATTGCAACATCATTGATACAAAAATGTAAAATAAAGGGCTCCATCCATGTTTTAATCTGTATAAGGAGTGTAAGTGCCCATATATTTCCAATGACCAGCTGCATATTTTATAGATGATATGGTCGGTATCAAACCAGCCTTCCTACTTTCAAAGTAAAAAATCTCAGCTAGCCATTTATGGCTGGTATGAGGAACTGAATGGTCTAGAGGTAAGACATACTCTGGACAAGGTCCTGGGCTCAGATCCCATCATAGACAGTGGGAACTTTTCTCTTTGAATCAATGGTTTCTTTGTGGTATTATCTATGTGGTCTCTGGGTAATGAGATCTTATATCTAGCCCTCTAGGATTACAGTGAAAATTAGGAGTTCTTGTATGCACTCTGCACACCGTAAGGAACCCTAGGCAAATTGAAAATCTAAAAAAAGTGGGCCAAAAATGGCAAAATTAGAAATATACATATGCCAAAAATGGGTGTGTTGAGTTTAAAGGTGCAAATATCATGGCTTATAGGAGGAACCACAACAGATCAATGCCTATTTAACAGATGAATGCTAAGAAGAAAAGGATGGCATCTAGGTGAACCTAGAGAGCATCCAGTATTCAAACTCCACCTCCATCATCGGTACTCTTACATTTAAAATTAAGCAAGCAAACTAACTTAGACTTAGCCAGAAAGCTAAAATCTACTTTTACTAAATTGGGTTATTTGAGGGTTGTCATCATTGCACTCCAAACATGTCCATAGGTGCTCAGATCCCCTCCTCCAGCATGCATAGCAGCATCCAATGATTGATGAATCCAATACTGTGTTGGTTGATAAGTCCTCTTATACATCCAATAAGCCTCTCATTTCTGGCCGCACCTATTTCATCCAAAGAAGTGATACAGACTCATGGTTGTCAAAGTCTTGTGTCCTCCCCTCATCTTGTAGGACATTAATGACATCAGCCTGATCCATTGGTTGACTGTCTTTGACAAAAGCACGACTAGTGAGCCTCTCCGCTTTTTCATTTCCCCATACTCCCACATGTCCAGGGACATAGACAATAGACTGTACATAGACTGTACATATAGTTAACTTCTGCAATGACATGAACCACTGCCTGCACACAGAGCCTGCCTCCACTTTTCTTATCATGCTCTATCGAATCACTTAGTATATAGGCATGGGTGTACTTTTGTGACTCCAACCAGATGAATGCTCTGATCACAGTTATCACCTTTTAACTAAATTCACCAGATAAAATAAAAAAAGTCACAATGTTCAAGAAAAAACCCAGTCACTCTGATAAAAGCAAATATTGCTCCAAAGTCTTCTTTGAAATCCTCACTTTTCTAACCCTGTGAACTTTAGATAAAGACAGAAGTCTCTTACTGTCATGATTAGTTCACTCGTAAAGGAACATCTGATTAATTTTCACTTTCTTTTTTTAATTTCTTGATGAAATATTGATCATTGTATTCTTAAACTAATTTATAAATGTTATATTTTCTAACCATTTGGTAAGTATTTTCTAAAGGAATATTAAGACAAAAACTATTTAATGACCTTGGAATCTCAATATTACGATTACATTTTCAAATAAATATATATCCTAAAACTTCTGTGTGTTACCGGGGCCTCATTATGAGGAAAGTAAAGAATAGTGACACTGTGACCTTCCAGGCATGTCGTAACAGGCGACTAAGGAGGTTGATCGATGGCTTGACAAGCTGTCATTGTAAAAAGTATTGTTATGGAAACAGCCATAGATTTTAGAAGCAGTAATCTCTGCAATATGTGCCATTTTGGCATGCAAGGTTTCTGTTTTTGAGATTTTGGTTCTGCCCTATGTGCCGTCTTCGGCTCGAAAGGACAATAGATAGATAGATATATCCTAAAAGCAAACCAATTAAAATAAATAAATTTGGTTGCTGATGGAAGGAGTCAGCCACACTGTGCAAAGGGCAGATCTTTAGATGTTTAATCCTCTCTAAACAATGTATGTATGCTGAGAGAACATGTTATTTTTATTATATACATTCCTGATAGATCCTGTCAGTCATCCCAACCTACTGTGCCACGTTTAACTCTCAGAGTTTCATAGCTGCAACCTCATCAGTCGACATGTCACAAATAAATGATCATCTTTTTTGTCAAGCTATAGTGTTCCTACAATGAGCAAACCTGCCATCTCTTTCATTATCATGGGCTCCTTAGTGACTAGAATAGTAGATCACACATTGAAGGTCCAAAGAGTCACAATGTCTTGTCCACCCACGACAAAGCCATTCATTCTGGATCTATGACCTAATACAATAACTGTTTTCTTAAAAGAAAAACTCAGAAAGCCAGTGGAAGTGATAGTAAGGGACTGAAACTCCAACCATATTCTTGAGAAAGTTAACATATAAACCTGGCTTCAGCGTCTCTCATTCTAGCAGAAAACCCCATCCTGATTCTCTTCTCTCAAACCTGTCAGCATATAACAAATGCTTCACTCTCACGTGTATGTGAGTGTGCCCCTTTGGTTATCGTAGCAACTGAAGATAGCAATACAGTAGACATAGTTTACTGAGCCTCAGTCAAACATGACATGCCTTTTTTAAAAGATCTTGCTTAGATGTTGCCGCTGATCCTGATGTCAGCAGTCAGTTGACCACTTTCAACCTTAATACTGTTGGGTCTCTTGGCCCCATAGCTACTTGACTACAGTAACAAATGTGACCAATTTAAAAAAAAGGTAAAGAGCCCCGTCATGCCACACTGAGCTATCGCAGCTCCCCTGAATGCATTAGTAACCCCATAAAACCATTACATTAAACATGAAAAATGCTACAAAGAACCAATTATGCTTTTAAAGAACAATAACAAACAAATGAGATCTATATCAGAATTTAAATGGACGAATGTCCCGATATTTACATTTGGAAAGAAAGTAGTTTTAAAAAAATAGGATATGCACTTTCAACTAATGACCATAAATGTGGACATGAAGCCATATTTTTGCAAATATGAAGTTAGGCATAATCTCGACAATCCTGTCAGTGGATTAGATGAATACTTTGAGGAGAAAACAGGAATAGAAATAGATTATTATTAACCAGAGTTGTTAATTTTTCTTTATTCTCATTGTTGACTGTGCTATGTGAAGACCTGAAGATAGAATTTATGGATTCTCCATTGGGAGTCTACGAATGAAAGATATTCTGTTGTTGCTCTGCAAGGTTGGCACACATTGTGTCTGCAATTGGCTAAGAACAATAATAATGTGACAAAATTACTTGTTTTGGATTCACTTTTTTGTCTTGTACTGAGAAACATGGTCTACTAAGCTCTTATTATTATTATCTCTTCTTTGGTGCATGTATCCAAGTTTCTTGATTAAAAATTCTTATCCAATTTTGTATTATTTTCAATATTTCATGGTCATATTGTTTTGTTTGTTATGGCTACTTATAAGTCTCTCAAGTTTTCCCTCATTTAGAAACAAAGGTCAATATTTTACTAAACTGATTTGGTCCCATCAATAAATTCTGCCCCGTATTTTTTTTTTTTTTGCAAGAAATTAAACTGAATACCAATCATATGTAATTTTTACTTGTCTGTGAATTTTTTGAAGAGGATAAAAGGTAAAAGAGGCAGAGGCAGACCAAGACTAACATGGACGTGTAACATCAAAATATGGACAAGTCAACCTTTGACAATCTGCACCATCAAAGCAAGAGGCAGAGTGGAATGGCACCCCATGGTAGCCAACCTTCAATGCAAAGATGGCACTCGATGATGATGATTGATTCTATGGATAAACTAAGATTCATTCAGGAAAAAAAATTTTAAGTGTAATTATTTGCAATCACCAATTACTTCTCTCATTCACCACCCCCCCCCCCCCCCCCCCCCAAACCACCACCCCCGTTCCTTTAAAATGGTGTTAAAATATGGGATACAGTTTCATGGTTTACAGCATGCTGTGATATCTGTACATTTTAGCCCAAAACATCTGACTTCAGCACACCAATTTTTAGGTAGTGGGTTTGCATTCCTTCTTAGATTCATCCACTCCCTATACCAGGCTAGTTAGTCTGTTTTAAACGCTACTGTGGGTAGATGAAGTAGGATTTTGACAAGTTCTAGTTCACAGATGTCAGCAATCAACTATGAGTCTCTGAATGCTTTCAGTTCAAGCACTTGGATCCTGTAATATAGCTGTATAAGTGCATTGTGAGAAACATGGTATCCAGACCTTTATCAAAGTCATAACATTTTATTTGAATTCTATATGTGCTCATTGATTTATTTTCTTTTCTGCAATACAAAGTGCATTAATACTTTCTACAGTAATAATATTTTGCTTAGTTCAATAAATAAATTCTTAGCATAATATTACATTAAAGGGTTCATAATAGCTGCACAGTAATGGTAACAACAAAGAAAAAGATATCAATGCAATGTACAATAAAGGCAAGTGAAACAATATTAAAACAGGTAAATGAATTTAAAAACCTGGGAACAATGTTAACCTCAAATGGAAAATAGCTCAGGAAAAAAGCAGCTTTCCAAAAAATGAAGAAGATACTGTGCATTTATGACAATAGAAAGAAGAAAAAGAGTTATTAAATGGTATGTAGAAACAGTCTTAACATATGGATGTTAATCATGGACAATAGGACAACAGACAACAATATCACTGGAGACTGTATAGAATTGTGATTTTACAGAAGAATGTTGAGAATACCATGGGCAGCTGAGAAGAGAAATGAAAGAATTCTGAAAGAAACCAAAGCAAAGACAGAGTTAATTTCCAATATTAGGAAGAAACTATCATAATTGTTTGGCCATGTAACGAGAAGGGAACAGCTGGAATATATTGTGACAACTGGGGAAAATTGAGGGATGATGAGATAAAGGGAAGTACAGAAAAAAAAATACCAGATAGCTTCAGAGAATGGCTTGGCAGTAGGTCAACAACAGAAATGATAACTGTAGAGATTGTGAATTGTGGAAAGACATGATCACCTATGCCAACAGGCATGGTATTTAATGATGATGAATAGCTGCACAAATGTGTTGTTTGTATCTGATCATTCAGAGTAAGCATTATCAGTAATAATCATAGAATCATATGTTGTACATATGAACATTAATAATTTCTGTAAAGAGGAATTAGGTGGTGGGGCTAATCATCTTTTATAGGGGAAATTGGTTAGATAAATATTTTCTTTTGAAAAAAAATCTTGGTAACAGGAAGTAATGCTACAGCATTCCTTCCTGCATCTCAGTGGATTGATCCATATTTTTCATAAATCTTTGTGGTATTTTTACTGAATGTGTTGAGGTTCCTGGAAATATCTCTTTGCTAAATAAGAATCCTAAGTTTGGATGGTGTCAATAAAACTGTGTTTATTTACTGTAAAGAGTGTTTACCTCATCAGCTTTACACTGATCCACATTAACCACAATGTCATTGTATGTTTATTACTTCTGATATCACAAGACAGGTTTTTTGTCCAATGACTGTAAAACTAGAGTTCTAATTCCAACACTAACTCTTAGATCACTATATTTTTATATTAAAATCTCAAATTCTTTAATTAAAAATATATATTATAAATTATCATTTATATATTAACATGTATTTTTAATTTGTAAACTATGCTGTTTTATTCTAAGATAATGTTGTACATGCACACTGTCCCATTGTTGAAATCTAAATGCTCTCTCTGCTTTAATAATGTGTTGAAAACTTGAGATTAAACTTCTAAAAATGAATGTTCATTGTTTGTCCATTTTGTGTATGTGTTTATTAAATACTAAAGAATTGGTTAAACTGTGCATGACGGAATGTGTGTTCATAAAAAATGAGAGAAATGAGGAGTTAATGTAAACATTTTTTTAAAGAAGCAAAACAAAGAAATAAGACATCTTGAAAAATAAGCATTCATAACACTCATTTACTTGTATAGTTATTGTTTCTTTGTTACAACATTTGACCAACTTTACACCCACATTATTTTAAAGGTTATAAATAGTGCTATAATGGATGTGTGTGTAAATTGTTTATTGAGCACACATAATTGTAAGATTCTTAACTAAAATAAACAGCAAGTTAAATTGGTTTTTTCACACTTTCATCTGCTACATCTGTTACATACATGTAAGTAAAAATCTTTTTTTTTTCAAAGAAAAAAACTTTACAAGGAGCAAAAGAAAACGCAACTAGAAATAAATTTTGTTTAAACTTTAGTCTCTAGTCTTGATTTTTTTGTTAAACTATATTTAGCAACCTCAATTTGTTCCTGTCTTTTGACAATAAAAGACAGCCTACAGTTGATCTTCATATTTCTATAAATAGTTTTGGTGATTATTTCTGAGAGCCGTTATTCTTTTTTTTTTTTTGGTCCGTAAAGGTTCCATGTTAATTTTATGTTTAAACTTTTTAGGATATTTACATCTTTACTTATTTCTTTAGACATTCATAATTTTCCCACTATTTATTTTTTAATTTTTGTTTTTTTTCCCCATAAAATGTCTTCTGTTCGGTTATATGTCAGCAATTTATGACAGTATATAGTTGTTTATGACTTACCTATTGTCATATAAATTAAAAACAGACTACTACAATGAAAACAGTCCTCATGTTCAGCAATGCGAAAGAGTTTCAAACAACTACCATAATATCTATCTATCGACCTTTCAAGCCGTAGCCAGCCCATAGGGCTTAGACCAAGATACTCCCTCTCTTATCTGAATTTCTGTTCTAGCAGTTTTCAATTCTTTTAAAGATATTTTATCAAATCTCGCCATTTGTCTCTGTTCTGTGCAAGCAGCTCTATCTCATTGAGGGAGCCGATTCCTACTGCTTTTGCCTCTCTCAGCAATGTTTTTCTCGTGTCTCTCTGGGTCTTTCTCTTACCTGTTGTTTCCCACATGAGGGCTTGCTTTGCTATTTGGTTATTATCTCTTCTCATCACATGTCCAACATACGACCATCGTCTTTTCTTTATTACTGAAGATATTAGTGGTTGATTGGCGATTTCTCTAATTTCCTCATTTGTTTTGAATTCGTTCCACGGCTATACCAAGTATTTTCCTTAGACATACCATAATATATTGGATGAAAAAAAAGCAGTTCTTCTGAAGCTGTGATCGCCATAAATAAACAAAAACCTTAACAATGGGAATGCAAAAAAAAGAATTGATCAAATTCACCAAATCACATATTCATGTGCCATTCTCTTGCTATCATTCTCTGACAAAAAGAATGTAACAGAACTACATGATTCGTTTCTAAAGTGTTTAATTGCACAGGATTTTTTTTTTATAAATGTATAAATTTTTCTGTACAATGAAAGAACTAATACATTGTTCCCACATATTTCTTTAAAAATTACAAACATAATTAATGGAATCTTCTTTGTCCACTGCTCATAGAAAGCTATGTCTTGATAACCACATCTTAATATTACAAATGAAATCAGTAGCCCCCTTTCAAGATAACCAATTTCAGTAAGCCTTTGACAGATTTATGATGAGGTTTGTCACATTACAAAACCATTCTTAAAATGTATGAAAAATTAAAGTAACTATGATATTGTCTCATCGAAGCCACTTATAGAATATCTTAGATCCAAAGAACAATTAAAGAACAATTCTGATACAGCAAGAATCAGGAGTGGGAGGAGACTTCTGAGAGAATGACGATGAATTTGTTTGAAATTAAAATACACAGGAATCAACCTAAGGCGAAGGCGAAGGTGTGCCTCACAGCAACAGAGCTGGAAGTTCTCAGCAACACACATAGCTGATGGCTTGTGCCAGGATAGGTGAACCAGAACCATCCATATCTGCTCCACCTCTCCGTGGTGCCTCCTGTAACAGACTAACCTTTCTAGTTTAGCCAAGCGAGTAGGGATCAAAGAGGGAAGATGACCCGGTACTCAAAAATATTGTGCTGGAGTCGAATGTGTTGGCTGAAAGGCGCAAATATTGCAATTATACAAGGGCGGATGATGAAGGGCTGTACTCCATTAGTTATCGGGTGAATGCAAACAAGCAGCAACCTACAACGGATTTGCATTTTTTAAAGTAAGAACTGAGCACTTATCAGTCAGTCCACAATGCATGTCTGTGCAAGCAAAAACAAAATCTGGCATGGACAAGGAGAAATTATTTATTGGTGTCTTCAATGAAATCTATATCAAATCTACTCAAGTAGAAAGTTTAATAGAAGAGTTAACAGCAATATGTGAAAGCCCAAGTGATTAGTGTGTACATTTATACAGCTCAGTTCCAAACTGGCAATTTTTGTTTGCTGAGCAACATGGCCAATGGATAGCCATTAATTGAACATGATTGCCAGAATTGTTCTCTGGAAAGGTATTGTGTTTTAGCATAGTGCAGACTGCATCGTCAATAAATGTGAGAGCATCATGGAAACCTGCCCTTTTGTGTGAAGGGTACCCTTTTTTAACAATGAAGATAAAGAGGCGTTCTAGTTGTGAAACCTCACTTAAAACATTTATTTTGTTAATATTAGTCACAGCAGAACTTTAGAGTGGGTGATCACACTATGCATGTAGCATTGTGTATCCATATTGAATATACATCGTGCCAGATCAAATCAATGTGATCTTTATTGACCTGTTGCAATTACATATACACAATAAATTATAAGAAATGCCACCTAGAATAAAAAATAAAAAATGTTTAATATCCACACCCAAAATGAAGGAATACATATTAATTATGTTCAATGGCACAACTAACATATTAGCTAATGTTGATATATGATTATTTTAATTAAAAAGTATATGACAATTTTATCAATGCTAACAGAAATGTAAGTTCTTCAGTGCTACAGAAATTTTTGAAGTGAACTGTGTGTGAATGACTTCATAAGGTGAGACCATTTTTTAATGAAAAATATTGTTTAATGGTATGCAGGTATAAAATCAAAGGTGGGTGAAGACTATTACCAGACATTCTTGCTGTATAACACTTAATCACATATTTGTTAATACTGTGTCAGAGAGCATCAGCAATATAGTGGCTAATACCTCCAGCTTGGCAATATAACAGAGATGGGTTTAATCCCAGCCTGACACTATCTAGTTAAGCCAGCTAAAAAAGGTGTGGGGAAGGTGATATAAGTGAAAAAACATCACTGGCACCCACAACTTAAATGCTGTGGCCTAATAGGGCAAGTTTAATTCTTCATTTTATTATATGTTATGAGACTTCCTTTACCTTTACTCAACCACAGTATCCATGATGCTTCTCGATGAGTCATCAAATTTTCCCACTTCTATACATTCATTCTGCCTTGTTTCTAAGGAAACAGCAACATTTTTTCTGTACACTCTGTGGTCTTCATATTTCCTTAGACCATTGTCTCTTCTTCATTTAAAAAAAAAATTGCATTCTTATATGTGTACCTTTGTTATTTACAGCAGCTCTTAGTTACCCAATGGAAGGGTTGAGTTATTTCAGCATTTTGCTCAGTTATGATTCTCTGTTCTTGACATTTGCATTCAGTTTATATGTTACTGACCACCTTTATTTCATGACCAAAAAACCAAAAAAAAATATTTGAAATGTACTGTTTTTGATAGTTTTTTTATTCCTGTGACAATTTTGTCTTATTTACTTGCTGGTGGTAACATAAATTTGTGCCATATACAGTCATTACTGATGGAATGGTAACAAATAAGGAATTTAAAAAATGTTAAAGTAGACAAACTAATGTAAGCACACACACACAAACACTCTCTAAAAAAATAATAAATGCACAATATTTTTACCAATGCTAACAAGATAGTTAAAAAAAAATCAAGGAGTGAAAAGAAGACATCTGAAAATAGCTAGGCCACCTTCTATGAATGGAATGAACCAGACATCCACACCTAGCATTAACATCGACACCACCTGGTAAATGAAGAAGCAGAACATTGGGGGCATGGAGATGAACTACACATGATGAAATGATAGAGGCTGGCAAATCCTGGTGAGAGTTGTCCATGCTTGCTCCAGACTGGATAGGGTGGATATCTCTTGTGAATGTCCTATACTCTAATCAGAGTTCAGAAGAAGGAGAAGCATGATAGTTTAGTGCCACACAAATTCTTGGAATGAACTCTGTATAACAATAATGCAATTGGTTATAGCCACAAATGTATGGTTCTATTTAGGAATACAATTAATAGAAAGAATATTTTGGTAAAATATTATCACTCGTTCCATACATATGCTGTAAAGAAAACAAATATAAAAAAATTAAATGGTTAGAGAACTTTCTCAGAATGGAGCTCTCAAAATTATAAAGGCACATTCAATTGCCATTTGCATGAGTCTGAATATTCATGAACTAATATAATAAACTTTCTGTTGTTATTCTATCATTACCAGCTGCTTTGTTCTTTTTATTCTGCTGCAAAGCCCATTTTGCACAGAACAGAGACAGATGGCGAGATTTGATAAAATATCTTTAAAAGAAAACTGCTAGAACAAAAAATTCATATAGGAGAAGGTGTATCTTGGTCTACGCCCTATGGGCCGGTTACGGCTCGAAAGGTCAATAGATAGATAGAATATAATAAACTATCTCTACATCCACAAATATACCACCTGCAGAAAAATTTGTGCAACTGACAGTAATAAACACTCTTCTACTGGAGGAAGATACATTTTTGTAGTGTGTACCTCCAAAAGTAACCCTGATTAAAATCCATAAGATGCTGAGGATGTTTTAATGTGATAATGATTTAATGTTGAACATAAAAGGTCTTCTGATTATAAAAATCCTTAAAGAAATTGGAAATTTATGCTTTTATGGGGAAACAAATCACAGCACCTTTTTTGGAGTGTTACATCAAGTTCTGCTGTTAAAAAATACTGGCTCAAATTTTGGCTTTAAAACGTTTGTGTGGATGCTTCATATTGTTCTCTCAATAATTTTATTGTAGAAAAAAAAAAAAACAAGAGGGAAGGACCTGTCATGGGCAGGTCAATCTGGAAGCAAACTATAAATAATCTGAGAATTTAGGAAGTCAAACTTTGGTAGATTGCTGATTCTAATGGTGTAGGAGGAAACCAGCAACAAGTCCAGACAGAACTCATACTTTCATTAGATTCATCATCTCTCTAGATGAAATGAATGTCATATATCAATCAAAATAGTCATGTTTATCAATCAAAATAGTCATGTTTTGAAAAAAACATAAACATGTTCAATTGCATTACAGAAACATTTTAAAATTAATATGATTAAATAAGCCTACAATAAAAATGCATTTCTCTAACTGGAGGATAATTTTAAAAAAAAAAGCATAAAGTAGTTTCTAAGTAAAGGAATATGATTCATCATTTCATACAACCTGCCTGTTGTAAATACCATAGTGCATATATTTTGATCAAATAAAATGAGTAACAAAGAACTACTTAACAGGCACAACTAAAAGGAAATAGTCACAGAGATAACAGGCAGATGCAGGAAATGATTAGGCCACATTCTAGAAGATTCAGAGACCATAACAAGAACTGTTATACAGTAGACTTGGGGAAGAGAAGAGCAAAAAAAAAAAAATAGATTGATAACAAGTACAAAGTAATTTTATATCAACCATACTAACACAATCTTCTTCATCTCACATTCCTCATAGATCATATTTGTTTCTGTGTTGGGGAGAGGGATAGTTTATATTCTTTTGCTTTTTGGTTGACTGGAACATTTTCAATTGTTTCTAGTATTCCATCCATCCATCTTTTTAAAGGATGCCCTCTTAGTTTGTTGTTTTTGCAGCATTTGTTGACAGCTAATGTGGATTCTGCTTAATTGTATATTATCTACCATAGCGAGACCATTTGTTTTTTTATATTTCTATTGCAGAGGTGACCCATAATGGTCTTCTTAGTTCTTGCTTCTAACTTTGTCTCTCAGACTGATTCCAGTCATGTGTCTGATACATTTAATGTTGATTCTACTTATCTTATTGTTTGCTGCAGAAAATAATGTCCATATTTAACATTCATAATGCAGCATTTAATAAATGAATAAAGGAATACTTTGGCAGAACTAATGTTTCATCCAAAAGGCCTTATACTACAACAACAGAAACTTATATATATATATATATATGGCCTTTGACATCTCTTGGCAGACGGTTGGTAGCATGCAATCATGATAATAGTTTTGTAAAATATTAGTGTCTTATGCTGGATGCTCTTATGCTGAATAGCTTTTCTCGTAGCTGAACCTGCCATTATTGGATAGACAGATCTGTCCACAGAATAAAGAAGATGAAATATGTGGTGCCTGGCCTCGTCTCCTCCCTCCTGCGCCTTTTTTCTTCTGAATTTTATATCAACACTGCCTCGAAAGTTGCAGTGCTATTTTTTATTTTTGTTTTCCATGTGCTACGATCTGCATACATATATTCCCAGTTTCTTTCACTGATAGAGAATTCACTCAAGGAAGCTATACAAGCATAAATAAAATATGCTACATAACTAACAAAATATTTCATGTTTCAGGTGTTAAATAACTTCAATTTTACGTAATCTTAATTTCTATTTTAGTTTATAATTACTACTTTTAAAATGTTAATTTAACAAAGGTCTTTTGTAGGAAAAGTTCATTCTGTTTGTGCAGACCACTTTGTTTTTCTTTCACCCTTAGTATATAGTTACATTGTTTCATCACAGTTAAGTGAAACCAAACAAATATTCCAGATTTAGTCAATTATTTTGGCTTCTTCTTCATAACCATGTGCAGACACAACAGATAATAATGAACATGACTTGTGGGATCTTGGGCAGCACTTTGATCAACTGCTGGGCATTTTCGACATAGCACCCCAGGTCTAACCCACACTGTGCAAACCCTATTCTGCTGTTCTTTACCAGGCTGTCTACCCGTTTTTAGTTGTCTTTCTCCTGGAGTCCTTTGCATGACTATTCTCAGTACTGTCTCTCGTTATTCAAGTTTATCTTATTCATTGCAGGCATACCTTTTATCTTATAAACATGTTCTGTTGCATATGTTAACACATACCATACCAAGGGGTCTATCTCACTGTGGCACACAGCTGTTTTTCACAGTAAAAAATTTTTTTAATAGGAGGAAAATAATTTGAAAATTGATCTCAATCATCCGGTTTGTTTGGAGAATTTGCTCAGGAAGTAGGAAAAGAAGTTTAAATAAGAGAATTACATGGTTTTAGTGGAAATAATTGTGGAAACATCAAAAATTAAAAGCCAAAACAACTGGCTCTTGGGTTTCTCACATCGGTAACTAGAGCCATGTTTTGCAGCTACTTATACGGAATGTGTTAAGCAATTCTTTGTTATTGATCAAGTTTGGTCAAAATATAATTTTTATCAAGCAGATTGTACAAAATAATCAGTTTTTTTTTCCTGTTGCCTTTCAGCACTCAATTCCATTCGCACTGAGAATACACAGCTCTCATATATCTGAAGTTTAGATTTTAAACTGTGCTGGATGAATTTCTAAATGTTTAAAATGAGAGAAAGCTATTTTGGATTTGTTCATCCTTTCACTGATGTACACATCAGTTCCCCCATCCTGGGTAGTTTTTTTAAAAATTATTTAATTGCTTCAGTTTAAAAAAATAAATAAATAAAATAAACAATTTCAGCTTTCAATCCATTTGTTCAATCAATGGTGTTTCAATGTTGTGCATTGAGTTTTTATTTCATAACTACCCCCCCCCCCCTCCTTTTTTTCCCCTCAAACTAATTCTGATTAATACACTTCTTGGCCCTTAGGAAATTCACATCCACATGACACAAATGCAACAGATAGTAACCAACCCAGCCACCTCCTTTCATCTTATTAGAGTGAAGCCAACAATATAAACTTGACTATAATGTGGAAGAAGGAAATTATAAACTACTATGATCGCTATAGGAAATAACAGGCTGGGCCAGGGATCAAAACTCTTGCTTTTCATGTGAACATATCATAGACATGAAAGCCTTTTAACACATTTTATTATTGTTGTTTACTATATGCATTTATAAGTTCTTATTTCTTCTTCTTTACCTGTATTCACCCAATGACTACTTCTATTCATCATCTGCCCTAGAAGAACATTACGTGTCACAGATGTGTTGTGTTGCTAGTTTAGTTGCAATATCTGCTGTTTTTGGTCTGGTACATCCATCTTTGGCATCTTGATCTTGATTCTTCCAGCACTGCTAGACATTGCATAGGGCTTGTAGTGGTTTTTGTCATCCATCTCTATTATTGACAATATGTCCGATCATATCTAAGGAATCTATGCCTGCCAACTTTGCTTCTCTATTAAGTCTTCTTTTAGGTGCCTCTCTAGGTCTTCCTCTTTTTCTGTATCCTAATGTTTGTCATAGAAAAGCCTGATTTGAAATTGTTTTGTTGTTTCTTCTCAAACATATCCAACCTATGTCCATTTTCTCATTCTAATTGTAGATGAGATCATTGGCTGCATGGCCATTTCTCTTATCTCTATATATAACTCTAGAATTCATTCCATTGTACACAGAGTATTCTTCTTAGGTATTTGTATCCAAAAGCATTTAGTTCTCTCTCAATTTCTTTTTTTTTTTTTCAAGTTTTCACATACATAAGTGTTGATATAAACGTTTTAATTTAATATTCTAAGTTTAGTTTTCTTGCTTAGTATTTTTTTATTTGCATATTTTGAAGACCTGTTAAACATACCAACTACCAATAAGAGAACAAAAACCACGCTCGAACTCACAAATACTGAACCCAATATCATGAAAGAGGAAATCGAAGAAGTAATCAAATATGCACCAAGAAATAAAGCACAGGGGATAGATAACACCAATAGAAATAATAGCAGCAGTAGGAGAAACAAGAGTGCAATGGTTGCACAGAATATTTAATGCAGCATGGCACGAACAACAAGCCCCAGAAGACTGGCAACAGGCAATCATCATACCAATATGGACAAAGAAAGGTAGCAAAAGAGACTGCAATCAATATAGAGGTATATCTCTTCTAAGCCATGTAGGAAAGCTATATGCCAAAATCTTGGAAAAAAGGCTGAGACCAATAATAGAACTACAGCGAATCAATTCAGAGGAAAAGGTATGTTTACAGCACTCGGAAAAAGTGACAAATAATCAACAACAGAAAAAAATATGAACCAAAGATTTTTTTTCCTGTTGTTGGTTATTTGTCATTTTTTCTGAGTGCTGTAAACATACCTCTTCCTCTGAATTGATTCACTGATTATTGCCTCGGAAGTTTCCCTCTATAATAATATTCATTTATTATTATTTGTCTCCAATAGAACTACAGTTAAGCGATTCTCAAATGGGGTTCTGAAAAAACAGAGGATGTACTGATGCACTATTCACATTAAAACAGCTTGCAGAAAAAAACGACAGAACACAAAACTTATACATAGCCTTCATTGACCAGGAAAAAGCATTCGACAGAGTAAACAGAGAACAACTGTGGGAGATGCTAACAACACACGGAGTAAGCCAACATCTAACCAACCTTATTAAAAGTCTGTACATCAACAGCAGCTGCAGGGTCAGAACAGCAGCAGGCTACACAGACCACTTCGAAGTTAGATCAGGTGTAAGACAGGGTAGCGTACTATCCCCCCTACTGTTTATTACATACAAGGACCATATATGCAAGCTGGCCAACCCATCAGAGACAGAGGAGATCAACGAGCTTTTATTTGCAGACGATCAGGCACTAATACATGAAACAATAGAAGACCTACAAGAACACTTAAATAAACTCAACATCTCAGGCACAAAACACAACATGAAAATCAACATCAACAAAACAGAAGTCATGAATGTCACCAAAAATAAACAGAACATCAACATAACTATAGAAGGCAGACAACTAAAACAAGTAGAGGAATTCAAATACCTAGGAAGTCTAATGACAAACGATAATTCTCAAACAGCAGAGATAGAATCAAGATGCAACAAAGCTTGTCAAATCATTGGACAGTTATCACCACTATTGTCCAACAAGGAAATAACTCTGGAGGCAAAACGAGCACTGTACAATACAATCTTCATCCCAACGTTGTGCTACCAATGCCAGTCCTGGAATCCTAGATGCAAGAACAATAAGAAAAATAACCTCTACAGAGATGAAATGTGTTAGACAAATGATAGGAAACAGTCTGAGAGATAAGATAAGAAATGAAGAACTGAGAAAAAAGCTAGGAATAGCCCCCGCCATAGAATATATAAGGAAACAACAGATAAAATGGTTTGGCCACGTGACAAGGCAGAAAGAATAAAACACAACACAACGAGCCTTCAACGAATGTTGTGAGAACACCAGACCCAAGGGTCGACCACGAAAAATATGGGTCGATGGAATATTAGAAGCACTAGGAAACATAACAGCAGCAGAGGCGAATAGAAGAGCAAAAGACCGCAAATTATATCCCCCCCCTTGATGCTGAAAGGCAGATGAGGAAAGAAAGAAGAAGAAGAAGAATATTTTGTTCACGGTGATCATGTCCTTCCACAATCTTCTATCCATCGTGCATCGTATAAATTCTGTTGTTGACTGTTTCCATACCATGACATCAAGTTATCCAGTATTTTTTCTCTTTGTCATCCACAATCTCTTTCCCTGTATTTTGCCAGTTGTAACCAAGTATTCCAACTTTCCTCTTCTCATGATGTGCTTGAAAAATGTTGATTGTTTCTTTCTGATGTTCTTAGGAGCCCCCTTTTGTGTTGGCCTCTTTGAGAACTTCCTCGTTAGTCTTTTTATATTTTATCCTACTTCTGATAGCAAAAGCTGCAGCAAATTTTAAAAGCCAGGGCAAATTTCTTTTCTTCTTCTTCTTTCCTTCCTCATCTGCCTTTCAGCGTCGAGGGGAGATATAATTTGCGGTCTTTTGCTCTTCTGTTCGCCTCTGCTGCTGTTATGTTTCCTAGTGCTTCTAATATTCCATCGATCCATCTTTTTCGTGGTCGACCCTTGGGTCTGTTGTTCTCACAACGTTTGTTGAAGGCTCGTTGTGTTGTGTTTTGTTCTTTCTGCCTTGTCACGTGGCCGAACCATTTTATCTGTTGTTTCCTTATATATTCTATGGCTGGGGCTATTCCTAGCTTTTTCCTCAGTTCTACATTTCTGATCTTATCTCTCAGACTGTTTCCTGTCATTCGTCTAACACATTTCATCTCTGTAGAGGTTATTTTTCTTATTGTTCTTGCATCTAGAGTCCAGGTCTGGCATTGGTAGCACAACGTTGGAATGAAGATTGTATTGTATAGTGCTCGTTTTGCCTCCAGAGTTATTCCTTGTTGGACAATAGTGGTGATAACTGTCCGATGATTTGACAAGCTTTGTTGCATCTTGATTCTATCTCTGCTGTTTGGGAATTGTCGTTTGTCATTAGACTTCCTAGGTATTTGAATTCCTCTACTTGTTTTAGTTGTCTGCCTTCTATAGTTATGTTGATGTTCTGTTTATTTTTGGCGACATTCATGACTTCTGTTTTGTTGATGTTGATTTTCATGTTGTATTTTGTTCCTAAGATGTTGAGTTTGTTTAAGTGTTCTTGTAGGTCTTCTATTGTTTCATGTATTAGTGCCTGGTCGTCTGCAAATAGAAGCTCGTTGATCTCCTCTGTCTCTGATGGGTTGGCTAGCTTGCATATATGGTCCATGTATGTAATAACAGTAGGGGGGATAGTACGCACCCCTGTCTTACACCTGATCTAACTTCGAAGTGGTCTGTGTAGCCTGTTGCTGTTCTGACCCTGCAGCTGCTGTTGGCGTAGAGACTTTTAATAATGTTGGTTAGATGTTGGCTTACTCCGTATGTTGTTAGTATCTCCCACAGTTGTTCTCTGTTTACTCTGTCGAATGCTTTTTCCTGGTCAATGAAGGCTATGTATAAGTTTTGGTTGTGTTCTGTCGTTTTTTCTGCAAGCTGTTTTTCTTTTAATTTTGATAATCTCCAGCATAGATGTTCTTTTTTCAATACATGACTTTTTTTAAAAATTTAACTAAAAACAAATGATTCTATTAAAAATAAAATAAATTTCTGCAACAAACTACCATATATGTTTTCACCATGTAGTTTACAAATTAGAAAGAAATTTTAGAACAAGTAAAATAATAGAAATATTAAAATGTGCAACCAACACAACAATAAAATACAGAAATATATTTAACCAACATTGTATGTAAATTAAAATACTTTTATGTGTGTGGGTTCTCATGTATGAGGTAAGAATGTAATACTGCATATTCATTAATGAGAAATAAAATATTAATTTCAAGAAATGAAATTGACATGTTAACCATTTCCACCCAGTATTCTTTCACTAAACTTACAAGAACATATGTATCATTTGTAAGGAAACAAGCAATAGATATCACAGATACAACAGTAGGCATAAAAAATAGTGTTCTTTATATTATTATAACAATTTAATTACGAGAAAAATTACTCATTTTTAAGTGCCTTTGTACATTTATTAGTAAAAAAGAGACAAAAACGAAAAATTAGATGTTGAGTGCAGTTATTTACATCTAGTGTTGTTAATAGGACAGCAAACAGAATAAGTAAACATATGGAGAGAGGGAATATAAGTGAATGATGAAAGATAGCTATGTCATGCTAAAAAACATAATGCCAAAAAGTTGGTATGAGAACTGTGACATGTCATGAGATAATCAGTATGGTTGCTGGATCAAAAGAAGGGGCAAGGTCGAATACCAAAAGTTCGGGGGGGGGGGGGGGGGAGGAGGAGAGAGAGAGACAGGGATTACATTGCATCCCAACCTTTTGCAAGTTGTGATCTTTTCATAATAGCCTAGTAACTTGTATCCTCCTATCCTATATAATGGCCAAGGAACCTGTTACTCCCTTCAATACTAGCCAAGGAACAAGTTCTTCCTTCAATAATAGCCAAAGAACCTGTTATTCCCTTAAATAATAGCCAAGGAACCTGTTACTCCCTTCAACAATAGCCAAGGAACCTGTTGTTACCTTCAATACTAACCAAGGAACCTGTTATTCTCTTCAATACTAGCCAAGGAACCTGTTATTCCATTCAATAATAGCCAAGGAACCTGTTACTTCAATAATACTCAACTAAACTGTTTTCTCCTTTGTTATGTCAGGATCATCATCACTACACACCAGACAAACCCATAGGTGCTAAACATCCCTCTTGAAATATTGAAAATCTCCTAAGAGAACCCTGACTCATGTGCAGAAACTATGTAGCACAGCCTCGGATCCATCAGTGCCAGTAGATTTTGTTGACAATTTTGTCCACGGAGCGATCATTTTTTGACTGCTCTTTTCTGTTTTTAACTGCCAAGGGTTCTTTAATGTGCATGAGTGCACACAAGACCTCTAGACCACCCAGCCCCCCCTCCCCAAATCTCCTTTATAATAACCAAGTAATATGCCACACCCATTAAAATAACCAAGTAAACGGAAATAAACTTTGATAAAAATCAAGTAACCTATTACCTATTTTATAACAACCAACTTGTGACCCCCTTTTATAAAGAAATTGAAAAAAAAAAAAAATGTTGAAACATTCGATGGAATCAGAAAGCCACAAAATAAATTCATGACAACAAAATTACTACGAGAAAAATAAATGTCATGATTATCCCACCTTCATAACATCAAATAGGCAAGTTAAGACTTCACAAATGCTGTATGGATTGTACAAATGTCATTAAAAATATATAAGAATCTTCTGACTCTACTATATAATCTATGTCTTCACTGTATATGGATATAATAAATCTAAAATGCATATAAGGAAAACAAATAAAATATATAAATTGCTTGTGCAGACTTTGTAAATAATAGTAAGCTTCAATTAAATTATGTGAGTTATGTTCAAGAATGGGCTTTCATTTACAATACAGCATTTTATTAGAAACAAAATAATGATTAATAACTACAAATCACAGAAACCTTAGTGAAGATATTTTACCCATCTTCATCAATTACTCTGTGTGTCTGATAGGAAGGGAAAATTGTGGCCAATTGAGTTCCAATTCTCCCTCACATTTAGCTTTAGTGCAGCTTCGCATTTTTATGCATTCATTTGTACTTCTTTGCCTTAACCCCGTGTTTGATAGGAACAGTTTTTTATTGATAAAATGTGTTTCAAATGGAGAAGAAAAATAATGTTCCAGTAATATTTAATGCCTTCCCAAAAACATGTATGACAACTGCCACTTTTCTTCACATATGAAAAGTAAAATATATATATAATTAACATTATAATAGCTTAATAATTTACAAACCGTAACATATATTATTCATGTTCATAATAAGCCACAACAAACAAATAATATGACAAATTACTGGGGAAAACCCTTACTTATTAAATAACCTGTTAAAAAAAATTAATTGAAACTTGAAAAAAGTAGTTAGCTATTCAAATATTTGAATAGTTAACTATACTTTTTTGCATACAACATATTAAAAAGAAAAAGCCTTGTCTTGACACATGATAGAGCATAGGGACTATGATATTAGTGCCCATGATTTTTACATTTTACAGACTCTCAGCACATTATTTTATTACTTATTGGGTATTTGTGGCTGGTATTACAGCAACACCATCTTACTTTCTTAGAAAAATCTGGTACCCATTTAAGCCTGTGCTAACCTGGAATCAGTCAATCAGGATCAAACCTGATTTCCTGAAGCCCAGTTCACTACCACTGAGCTACCATACATACATACACAACATATTTTTCCCCCTACCATGTCACAACTCTAAAATGCAGAACAGTAATTCATAAATCCCTCATTATGGCATATAAACAGAAGTGAGCTATTGAATATTTATACAGACCACATAGCTTGAACAATTTGATACACAAATGATTTGGCCATAAATCTCATTATAAATCTATAAAGTTCAGGTGGAAGAAGCTCAGTGGCCTGCCAATGCTGGAAGTTTCCGAGCTGAAACCGATCAACGATCCTAGATGGAGCTCAGTGCGAGCTAGCGCCCAGGTTCGTGTGGATATGATGCTATTTGCCTTGTCTCTGTCTTACATCATCATGAACGCACCCAGCCACGTGGCCAGACTGTACTATCTGATGTGGACTAAAAACTCAGGGGACATGAAATTGACATTCTCTGAAGGTCTTATCCGGCTGATCTACCAGCACATCAGCCACGCCTACCATGCCTGCAAGTTTTGGATCTTCATGGTCGTCAGTAGAGACTTTACCAAGAACCTCAGACAAACTTTAGTGGACGTTACCAAGTGTATATGTTAGTTGTGGCTTATATCTTGGTGGTTGTCTGTGCTAACCATGGCTCATATCTTTGTGTGTGTGTGTATGTTGTAGCCATGGTTCCTATCTTGGTGAGTGTCTGTGATAGCCATAGCTCAATTCTTGGTGTATATCCACGCTAGCCATAGCTGATATCTTGGTGGGTGTATGTGCTGGCCATGGCTCATAGCTTGGTGTGTGTCTGGGCTGGCCATGGTTCATATCTGGTGTATATCCGCGCTAGTCGTAGCTCATATCTTGATGGGTGTATGTGCTAGCCATGGCTCATATCTTGGTGTGTTTCTGTTCTAGCCATGGCTCATATCTTGGTGTGTTTCTGTGCTAGCCATGGTTCATATCTTAGCTTGTTGCTGGCCATGGCTCATATCTTGGTGTGTTATGTTAGCCATATCTCATATCTTGGTGTGTGTCTGTGTTAATCATGTCTCATATCTTTGTGTGTGTCTGTGTTTAGTCAGTCCTCATATCTTAATGTATATCTGTGTTAGTCATGTGTCATATCTTTATGTGTGCATGCCTGTGTTAGTCATATCTCATATCTATGTGTGCATGTCTATGTTAGTCATATCTCATATCTTTGTGTGCATGTTTATGTTAGTCACATCTCATATATTAATGTGTGTCTGTCTATGTTAGTCATATCTCATATCTTTGTGTGTGCATGTCTATGTTAGTCACATCTATCTTTGTGAGTGCATGTTTATGTTAGTCATGTCTCATATCTTTGTGTGTGCATGACTGTGTTAGTCATATCTCATATCTTAGTGTGTGTGTATCTGTGTTAGTCATACCGCAAATTTTAGAGTGTGTCTGTGTTAGTTATATCTCATATCTCAGTGTGTGTGTGTCTCTGTGTTAGTCATATCTCATTTCTTGGTGTGTGTCAGTGTTAGTCATGCCTCATATCGTTGTGTGCATGTCAGTGTTAGTCTCATCTCATATCCTTGTGTGTGCATGTCTGTGTTAGTCACCTCTAGTGACTCGGGCAGATGGTGCTCGTAAACCTGGGAGGGCCAACCATCTAAGGGCAGAATACCCCTACAGAAAAGACAAGCTGCTGCCTTGCAGGAAGATTGGGGACAATCAAAAGCTAGGGAAAGCAAACCTGAATAAAATGCTGGCTGAAATCGGATGCACTGGGCCACTGGCGCAGAACACAGTGCAACGTTTTAACAGGTATTCAATCAGAGTGAATTAACAGACTCTAATTATGATTACTGTCTGTGGGGGATAATCAATTCACTTAAACAGACAGCTGTCTTCATGTGAGAGTCTGGAATCCTACTCTGATTGAGTCTTGATCGCAGAGAGAGAATCTACTGCATTGGTCAATGTGACTCATTTGTAATAGTTAATGATTCATCAGCTCTTGCACTTTGACCTGTCAACCTCAAAGTCATGACAAATGCTTTATCAATGATCAATAAAATACCCTTGAAATACTTATCCATGAATGTAAATAATAATGCTGAAATGTTGGAAGAATTCTTCCAGATGTGCCGGCTCATTGCAAAGTCTAGTCGTGATCATTACAATAGCTCTCTGTAAGCTTAAAACTTGTGTGACAGTCACATACTGGTGCTTTATACAGGATTTGCAATTGCTACTTCATGGCTAATCATCTACACTTATAATACCAGAATGAAAAAGAATATGCTTCAGCAAACCTAGCCTAACAAAAGAGTAGTATGTTTGTAGAATTTGGAGAAAATAAGTCAGTGAGGATGAAAGCTGGTCATCTCTTGAGGACCTTTGGAATTAATTAAACAATTATATGTATATATTTACCAGTTTGTTTTTTTTTAATACCAAAAGAAAACTGTAAATCACTATTACATAAGGCTCATGAATTAAATCAAGTGAAGCTGTTTACACTGTGCTAAAAAAATAAAAACCAAAATATACAAATTAATGTTGCTTTGGAATGCCATATACATGATGCAACTGAATACAGCAACAGTATTTGTAGTATATGAATTTAGACAGACCACTGCAGCATTGTAACATAAACAAGACACGTCATATAAGATTATACTGTCACAGGCTATATATTCTTCACTAATACTGTCAATAAACAATTTTTATATAAAAACTTTAACTTACTCTTGGTTCCAAGTTACAAACATTTATCATCATCATCATCAAGTACTGGGCCTACTGGCGTAGGTGATCATGTCTCTCCACAACTTTCGATCTCGGCAGCTATTTATCATTTCTGTTGTTGACCTTTTGCCAAGCCATTCTCTTAAGCTGTCTGTTATTTTTTCTCTTTGCTTCCCTCTATCTCTTCGTCGCTCAATTTTTCCAGCTGTTACAATATATTCCAGTTGTTCTCTTCTCATTACATGGCCAAGAAATGATGATTGTTTCTTCCTAATATTGGAAATTAGCTCTCTTTTTGCTTTGACCTCTCTCAGAACATCTTCATTACTCTTCAAACATTTATACCAAATAAATAATAAACTGTAAATTAAAATCTTGTAATTAAATCATTAAAGCAAATTATGAATTATGAATAGTGTTGCACAAATAATCTATCATTCATCACAAATTTATCATGTATGTATTAATTCCAGAAGCATTACTTAATTATTTTATAAGCTTTCTTAAGCAAATATATATTTGTTTTGTTATTAGTCTATCACATGGAAACATAGAAAACAAATACAAACATCTCTCGAAGACAGAGAGATTAGTTTATGAAACAGTAATTAATAATCAAGACGCGTTTAACGAACCACTAATAAAAATGTACTGCAGAAAACAAGTCACAAAGGAAACTTATCATAACACTGCCCATAATGAAGAAAGCATCATTTCCCATTTTGCTACTTAAATGGGAGTGGAGAGTTATAGAAAAGTGTAATAGATAAAATTACAGAGATAAAAAAAAATTGGAAAAGAGAGAGAATACTAACTGTTTAACATCACTGCATAAAAGAAAATTAACAGGAATTGATGAAAATTTGACAAAGAATTGCAGAAATCAATAATTTAGAAGACCGGTATTTCATAGTTATAACATTAAATATATAGTAAAAGGATGTTCTGTGCTTTCATATATATATATATATATAAACGGACAAAAGTTCAACCATTATGTTGCTCCTTATATCTCCCATAAAAAATCTAGATGAGAATAGTGCAAAGTGTAGATGACATGGTAAGTCTATAGAAATAATTAACTGTTATTTTAAATTCTAATTTTCTTTAATAGTTTATCCTTACAAATTAAACTATACATATTAATTTTTAAATGAAAATGATATAACACTGTGTTTGTCATTATAATTCATGCTTTAAAAATATAGTACATGTGCTTTGCGAATTGAATAAGTGAATATTATATGACTACCATTTCCTGCAGCTAAAGAACCACCAACAAAGACTAAAAATTAAAGCATACAAAAAAAATGCAGTGGCAGTCTCTAACAAAATATAAAAAATATAATTTGATGACTGGTCTACAATCACAATGACATTGGAATGCAGGATTCTAAATTTATTTTCACAGTTAATTATACATTTATCTACATCTTTAGTCTGAAACGAATCAATAGATTCATGCTAAATATGTCATCTATTAAATACAGAACTTAATTGTAGTGTCTGTTAAAGCTTTCTTCTTCACTTCCTTTCATACCCTGTCTGTGTCAAGGGAGATAAGTTCTAGCATCAACCTATGCTGTTCTATCCATGGAGCCAGTTTCATTTCAGTCAGGTCCCTGTATCCACTCCACCACTTTTCACAGCATTTCTCAAAATGGATCAGTAAATTCCATTGCCAAGGTCACTCCATGCACGTCCTACTCGACTACACAGGCGACGATTGCAAACATCCTTAGTCACCTCTTACTATGTGTGACAGGTAACAGAGGCTCTATTCTTTTCTCCCCTCACCGTGGGGGCCCTAGCAGCCACATGGACTGCCATTGTCTTGTAATGAATGCTGTTGTAGTATTCCTTTAATGCTGTCTTTCTATTGTTATTCTGGATCTACCTTGATTTATGCATCCATTCCTCCACTATTTTTTTAACGTGCCTTGTATGGTAAGATTCATGATGTAATGAGAGGAGAACAGCTGGAATATATTGTAACAACTGGGAAAATTGAGGTACGAAGAGATAGATGGAAGCAAAGAGAAAAGATACCAGACAGCTTAAGAGAATGGCTTGGCAGAAGGTCAACAACAGAAATTTTAAATAACTGTCGTGATCGAAAGTTGTGAAGAGACATGATCACCTACGCCAGCAGGCCCGGTACTTGATGATGATGATGTATGGTAAGGAATAAACAAGGCATTCTCTACATATGGGCAATCCATATTAAATTATTTGTTGTCTCTGTATACTACTCAAAATTGGTTCAGTGTCAATTCTTTCTCTTACATCTATCTTCTGTCCTTTCCAGCCAAAGATGGCATAAAAGACATAAATTATAAACGCTCTAAGTTTAACGATCTTTGTTATCAAGTGTCAGACTTTGCACAGGATTCGCATAGTATTTCACCAAACACCCCTGATCTGGGTGAGCTTTCAATCTCTGCAAGGGAAATGATGTCTGCTATTGTTGCCTCTCACCTCAGTGTTTTTTTTGGTGTCAAATAAGGTAAGCCTCTTTTTTCTTAACTCTGATTCAATTTGAGATTCTCTCATTGTCTCTTTTCATCAAGCTGCCAACATACGACCCCCATCTTCTTTTGATTGTAGATGATATTTTTGGGTGCTTTGTCATTTCTCTTATGTCTGCACTTATCCTTAATTCATTCCATGGTATATGAAGTATTTTCCTGAGACATTTGTTTTCAGATGCATCTAATTTTTTTCTACCTCTCCAGCTCTTGTAAGGGTGGATAATACAATTTATTTGGAAATCCTAAGCTTTATTTTCACGCTTAGTAATTTTGATTTTATCAAGGTTCTGAAAGTCATTGTCACTTTTGCTATTCTGATTCAAATTTATTTTTATGTGTTTCCTTCTATATCTATGCTTCCAAGATATACAAAGAGATCTACTTTCAAGACAAAATAATTGTTTATTTAAACCCTCAATACACTAATAAATAAATATTTTCTTTTGAGAAGTTTTTACTCTAGTCTATCTTTATTTAAATCTCCTAATAATTGCCAGAAACAAATGTACACAAATTTAAATTTATTAAAATTTCTAATTGAAAAATTACTTTAATGTTGTTCTTCAATAATGTGCTACCATCACTCATTTTACATTTCTGCATGGCTACTTTCTAAGCATGTTATTCAATAAATTTCATTAACTCACCATGATGTGTCTTACCACATATCCCAAAAGAAACTTGTTAATTTACTTATAAATAAATTTAATTTTAAAACAATATAATGAAAAAAAAAACTCCTAGTGCAAGGTGTATCTCTCAGGAGATGAGCTGATATTACATGCAAAAGATGGGGAATGATAAATAATGCAAGATGATGTCAAATATTTTGTTAGTTATAAAAATGGAAAATATTTATTTTCTCAAGACAAATATATAGTTCTTTTAAAGAATCTTCAATTAATTGTTGGCAATACAAGACTCACTCGGGTGCAGAATGTTATCACTCCAATATCACAGCTTTTAAAGCATTATTAAACGTGAGCGGAGAAATGACACCACTCCCACTTGTATAAACATTCACATATCGGCTGAAAAAGTCATTTAAAAACATTCATAACAATTTAAGCTCCAGTTATAAGAAACTGTTTAGAGAGCCATGCAGTTCCATAATTAATTTATTGATCTCAGTTTACTGCCCCATAACCACTGTCTTTTGGGCCATTATATTCGGCACTAGAATGTGAACTTAACAATGAAGGAGAGGCGGTTTGGATTCCCCATAATGAACCATTTATTGGAGTCCCTCGAGGTGTTGTTGAGCGATAACTGTCGCCACTCAATGAGTGTGACACTGCAGCATCCAAACTGAAACAGAACATTACACAATGTCAGAAATCATGGAAAGATTTATGTTATGCTAAACTACACCTTTAGAACAAACAAATTATAATCAAATTAATCAATTGAAAGACACAGGCATAACAAAGCAAAGTTGGGTAAAGCATTAAACAAATAATCAGAATGGTATAGGTCAAATCAGCATTCCTAAGAATGAACATAAATGCACTAAATCTATGTCAATGGATGTGCAAAATAGTTTCATCAGTTTTAGTTCTTTTCTTCCCTCCCTCCTTCCTTTCTTTCTTTTTTCCTTTCTTTTAAATTTTTGCCAAAATTGCTAATATTACCCTCTGGCTTACACCAAAAAAGATTAAGAAGCTTTGCATGGGAGATTTCTGCAGCACTTAAATTTTGCACAACCAGACCCCTTACATAAGCCTTTGAGCGTTGATGGAGATACAAAGCTTCCACTCTTCTGATAGCCTGATTCATTGTTATGTGATGTTGATTTAGATTTTTCTTGATGCTTTCACTCCAGCTTACTCTGTGTCCACTCTACATTCTCCTCCTCTTTTTTAAATGTCGTATATGGCACTATCTATCTATCTATCTTTCGTTCGCCCGAAGTATTGTCTATATCTGCAATGTCATTTCCTGTATAAATTTTACAGTCTTTTGTCATTCTTGCAGTGGCCCATATAGTTTTGTCTGTAGTGTTGTATCTATGGGCCAATGGATTTTCCTCAGTCTACTATATTCAGTGCAGTTTTGAAGTATGCGTTCAGCAGTCTGGGGTGTCTCTCCACATGTACAAGTAGTTGAGGTGCTGATCTTGAATTTTGTATACATGTGTGACTATGGAGTTGATTGTGTCCTATTCTGAGGCGTATAATGATAACTTGTTCATATCTATTCATATTATGAAAGGCATCCTGATTTGGGGCTTGTGGTCCTCTGATTGATTTGATTATCTGTTTCTTATGATGGTATGTAACCTGTGTATCTAGCTGTGTGCCTGTTGAACCTTCCTTTGCCAACTGATCTGCTTTCTCATTTCCTGTATATGGCACTGAATCACAAGACAAACCATTATTTGAGACAACTAGCCAATTAGACTGGGAGCTATGTGGCATGGTGCTTAGAGAACCAGACTAGCAAAAATAGGAGGTCGGGTTCAATTCTAATAAATGGGCTCCAAGTTCGCACAGCCTTCAACTGGTACTGAATTTTTTCTGCGCAAGAAAAATGACTCTGAAGGAATACTGACCACATTATCCAAAAATGTACCATGGTTTACAAAAATTTAGGCACAGTCTGAAAATAACAGTCTTCTGGACACTTACAGACAAGGAGAATAAGTCACATGATCAAGCCAGATTTCATTTACACCACAGGACTCTTTCTTCTTCATACAGACTGCTAGCACTACACCCACTGTTATATGCCACCTTTGTTTGTGCATTTCTATTTTTAGTTATTTCCTTGTATTTAAACTGTTAGTCTTTAATGTATGATCCTTCTTAGAGAAATGATGCAGAGGCTGTAAAGAGCAACCAGCTCATAGCTGAAAGGGATTCTTCCTCTTCTTCTGCGATCATGGCTCATTCAGAGTAGGATTCCAGACTTTCTTATGAAGGCAGCTGTCTGTTTAAGTGATTCAATTGTCCCGTATAGTTTCTCTTCCAGGGAGGTGGGTGTGGACCACATTGTCCTCAGGTCTGTGTAATGGGGACAATCCTGTAGAATATGTTTTGTTGTCATGTTGTCCAGTGTACAATGGTATTGGCTGGTAGTTCCTATTTTGAGTTTGAAAGGGATTAAGTCTAGTCTTAGCATGTGTTGCATGACAGTAACGGTTCTTCTTTCTTGCTTGATAGTCAACTAGACATAAACAGGATGAGTCAATAAAAATATAAACCATGCATCCAAATTTAAGTAATGAGCACAGCCAAATTCACTGGATGATGGTTTCAAAGGTACTCAAGACTTCAAAAATATGACAAAATATATATGTGCTGATGGTTCTAGTAATGGTTATCACAATTGTTCCTTCACACTTTTAGCCTACTGGAATGCAAGAGCATGCAATTTCCAGTTTGCACTTTCATCAAGTGCCATAACTTATATGGCCTTTGGCTTCTTGACACATGGTTGGTAGCTAGCAAACTTAATTTGTCAGTAGTTTGGTAATAAATTAATGTGTTAATTTAGGATGCTGCTTTACTGAGAAGCCTCTTTCATGGCCGATTCTGTTAATATTTGATTGGGAGATCCGACTGCAGAATGAATAAGGTGCATTTGTGTTGCCAGGTCTCATCATCTTTTTCTTATTTCTCTTGTCTTTTGATTTTAACATCATCTCTTCCCCAAGTACTAATATGTCATGTCTTATTCTCCTAATTCTTTTCATTGATAGAGAACTCTCTAAGGAGAGCCCTGCAAACATATATTTTAGTATCAGTCTATCTTTTAGTCTCTTCCATCTCTAAGTTCTAAGTTCCATACAATAATTGTTTGGGAGCACATTTGTTGCCCATTCTTCTCACATGACCAAATCACCATAACTAAAAATAAAATAAAAGTAGACTCACTATGAAGAACTAGGCGGGGAGGCCAGATCATCCTCACTATCATAACGTCTGGGGTTATCAAAGAAAAACACTCTAGAGCCATTACTTTGTGTCGAGAAATCTGTTAAAACCTACAAACACAGGAATAGTACATTAAATTATATTAAACATATTACTGGTTTTTACTTATAAGACTGTTTGTAATTATAGTGTTATATAATATTAATCACCTATAATTATTTTCATTATTATTTGCTTAGGTTTTGAAGGAAAACCCCTACTATACTACAAATACTATCAAATAAAAACTTTCTCTGGCAAGAGTTTGCTAAAGACAGATCCAGTCAGAGGCAGACAGTAAACACTAACTAGAAAGCAAGTGACTTCATTTCAAGAAAAATGACTGATTCTGGACTTGCAAAAAGAAAGGAAGAAAAAGCAACATCTGACAAGATCCTTACACCAGCATTATACATTGTCTATCATGACTGATATGGTCATACAACTCATCATTATCGAGTACCGTCTCCGCAACAAAGGTTGGCTACCATGGAGCGCCATTCTGCTCTGTCTCTTGCTTTGATGGTGCAGGTTGTCATAGGCTGATTTGCCCATCTTTTGATGTTACTCGTCCATGTTAGTCTTCGTCTGCCTCTTTTACCTTGTATTTTTCCCTCCAGGATTACTTTTAGTAGGCTGTTGTGTCTTTTAACATGGCTCAAAAATTGCATTTGTCTTGTTTGAATTGTGCTTAGTAGTTCTCTTTTCATTTTTAGTTGTTTTAAGACTTCATCGTTTGTTTTCTTTTCCTTCCATCCAATTCTACCTATTCTTCTATATATCCACATTTCAAAGGCTTTATTTCTCTGTTCTGTTTTCTTGTCTAATGTCCATGTTTCTGCACCATATTGGAATATTGAGAAGATGTAACATTTTGCTATTCTTAGTTTTAGCCCTGGTGTTATTTGTTTTGATGTTAGTATGTTCTTCACGACATTAAAATTACTTTTTGCCATTCCTATTCTTTTGTTTATTTCAGTTGTAAATTTTCCATCCCTGGTTATAGTATGTCCAAGGTAGTTGTAGTTCTGAACTGTCTCCAGGTCTATTCCTTCAATTTTGATATCCACTTGTGATTTTTGAGTATTTTCTTTGTTTATGATCATAGTTTTAGTCTTTTTGATATTCATATCTAGTCCATATTTTTTGCTTGTCATGTTTATTTCATTAAGTAATTGTTGTAGATCTTACAACTACTTTAAAATAAATGGCAAATGAGGTTCCAGAAAGTGTTACTTGTTACCATTATTCTAAAGAATATTTATAACACAAAACATTTTGATATAACTTCTTTACTGGCAAAATATATTTATGTAGTAAAAGTAATTATTGATCCTGAAGTCAGTGGTCTGCAATGAGTTGCAGACACTTTCAGTTCAAGTACTGCTATCCTCCTAGATCAGTAATGTAGCACTGACTGCTTTATTTGTTTGTTACTATGAAATTCATGTTGAGATTCTCTCTTTTTGTGTATTTAACAAGGTAAGCAATCAGAGTGCAAGTGATTCCAAGTACAAAAATGACTTTCCTTTATACAAGAAAAAGAAGTACAAGAACAAATATTGTTTGAAATCTATACCAACTCTGTCACAATTTAAAAGGAAAAAACAACGGTATGTGGAGAAATAATTTTAGACCCTTTTAGTACACTTACCTGTCCTGTGCTAAACCTCTTGACCCTAAAAAAAATGACTACAATAGAAGTGGGCAACACTTCCCACACAAAAAGAACCACACCAAAAGAAACATAGGCCAGGCTTTCTGACAACCTTGGGACAGCATCCGCCTGTGAGGATAGAGAAAATTTGTATTTCATGTAGCAACTATTTTATGTTTGTAAATTTGAAATGTGCATAAATTATTACAACAGATACTCATTAAATGAATCAACCTGAAAGTTCTAAGAGCACATTCATAGATGTTAAATTCCTTCAAAAGAATGACAAAATACACATGTAGATCAACAGCGTCCTGGTAATACAAAATACAGTCCTCTCATTTTTCCTTTTCTCCTTGTACCATGCTTGACTCCAAATCTTGAAGTCTCCTACCTGCACTTTCATTAATCACTGTGTCACTCCAATATACAATCATAGACAGACTGTAATATATTATCAAGCTCTACAGTTCCCATTATAGGAGTCTCAGCAGCATGCATGATTACTTTCTCATTACCATGGACCTTTATTTAGTAATAAACTTTTGTTCTACATCTAGACAGACAAGGTTCCCAAATAAGATTTGCTTTAAGGCATTAGCTGGTCCCTATTGTATTTTGTGCAGGGCTCTTCCAATGAACCATAATTTCATAGACAGATGATGATCAGACAAGTTCTGGAAGTGAAGTTCCAAGTCCTTGAAAGGTTTTCTCTCCCTCTCTCAGTGTTCACAAAGTTTTTGGTCATGCTATGTATTTTCTACCCATCATCAGGACTAAGTTTGTAGTCCTTTCTATAAGCAAAAGTAAAGTACCCCTGTCACGCCAAGTGGCATATAGGGAATATGGTGTTAGTGACCATAAATTTTACAGATCTTCGGCACATGATTTTTGGGGTAATGTGGTTGGTATTATGCCCGTGCCACTTTACTTTCCCAGAAAATAATCCGGTACCCATTAAAGGCTGGTTGAACCGGAAGCCGTCGGTTGGGATTAAACCCTACCTCTTGTCCTTTGTAGTCCAGTTCACTAACCACTGAGCTATCGCAGCTCCCAATCCTCTCTATATTATATATAAAGTTTCTGTTGAATGACTCTGTCATTGAGCCAGGTTAAAATCAAAGTTTATCATTTGTGCTATACTTCTGAATAACATGTTCTAGGATCTAGGACCCTTTTCTGTGGTGGCATTCATTAACCTGGGTTATTCATGGGCATGAAGGTGGCTTAGGAGTTTGCGCTGGACTGCTCTGAGGTAGAAAATGATGGTTTGGGCCAACATTGGCAGCTGATATTCAGCCTGCCATTATTTGTAGCTTTTGCTTCCAACTTGTATCACATTTGTTTCGTCTTAGCCATTTTAGATGTCTCGTATGTTGCATTTTTTTATTTTTTGCGTTCACCAGCTTTCACCCCTGGTGAAGTCTTTAAAGATTAGGAACTGAATTTTGTGTATTAATCCATTTTTCCCTGACAGCCGTGTGCACAGGGGATACTCAAACTTCAGAGGTACTCATATTTCTTTCCATTGATTAGTAACTGACGTTTCAAACCAATCCTCAATGCTGAGACTAGGGGTGGTTGCCACAGAGAAAAATCATAAATAAAAATCTCAACTGGTGTGGCAGGATTTTAACTCAGAACCTCTGTCTTGAGACCAACCAGTTCCCCATGTGTGGTGGCATGTGGTTTTTAACCCTAGATTTTGATATCATAGTAAAAATTACCGCATCGTAACACAAATGCTTCAAAATTTGATAGTTTGTAGGTCCCCCCCCCCCCAATGTACCTTCTTAATTACTACTTTCGGTGACCCCAGAGTGTTTAATTTGTTTTTTTTTATGTATGATTTCTTTTTCATTTTGTGAAATATGATTCTATAATACGAAAAAAAATTTGCCAAATTTCAATAAATTGGCCGTTTTTCATCCCCCCCCCCTATTTAACAAGGAAAATTGCCTCGATCATCAGTGACATAAAACAACCCTTTGTGACTCAGGAAACTGAGCAAATAATGCTTTGAGGTAGCCAAACATACTGATGAATTTACGGCAAATAACATGTCTGGTCGAAGCTGTCAATTACGTGTCATAAATCAACCTGAGACAGGAAATCTGAGTTTTCTATGTGTCTAATTGGTAACACACAGTTGTGGGTCAAAAGTTCAAAGAAAATACTATTTTTAGTGCTCCTAATGTTATAATTAAGTGGTAGTATTTTGTACTACGGAATGTAACGAAGCGTGCCACAGGTAGGTATCGTAATTAAGGGTTAAGAAGATGTCATGTGTGGTGGCGTGTGCTTTTTTTTAGAAAATTTCTTGTGTATAGCTTGTGCTTTGTTTTTAGAAAATGCCTTGTGGATTTTTTTTATCAGGTCATAATACCAAGTTGTCTTATGTGATTTTTTATCTACACAAAACTACAACCACATTGTTGGCTCCAAATTTTTTATATCCTCAAATAATGAAGGTGTTAGCCACAAATGTGAAACAAAATGTCAATAACTTTCTGCAAAAAGAAATTATACCTGATCAGTAACATTGATCCAATCAAAGCCAAAATTTGGTGTGCCTTTCATCGCAGGATTCATTGAAACAATATTGTAGACTGTACGTGACAAAAAGAGAAGTGTAATTACAATGGCTACTACCACTGCCTTTTGAACAGTTGTACCCTGCAACATATGACAATAGAAGTTACAATTAAAACTATTTCTATGATATCAATATTTAAAAAAAAGAAACTAAACAGAATTATGAACTAATTAAAACACACTGGCAAAATAAAATAAAAACTATTGCACTCTCTCTGGGTGGGACATTGCCCTTCTAGTTTTTGAAATCTTATATATTTTATAAACAGTTTTAGTTCTGCATGGGGTCTCCCTAAGTCTTCCTCTTTTTCTGCCTAATGTTGATCCAAGGGCCTGATGGGGATTCTATTTTCATTTATGTTGAGTACTGATTTCAGACCTTTTCTTTTAAATAGATTGAGATCTTTCTTAATTTAGGCTCTTCACTTATTATGTTACTTGATTTGAATGTTTTCCAATTATATTTAGCAGTCTTCATTGGCTTTAGTTTTCAAATTATATTAACTTCCAGCTCTCACAACCATATTTTAATACTTTTATGTAAAACATGACTTTTAGACTTATATTTGTTAGCTAAATAAATATCAGGTAAATGATAGACATCTGTAGTTCCTTATGTGCAAAAGTTCTAAAACAATAATTTAATTTAATTAGCCTCAAAGTTTGCCATGAAGCATTCATCATTCAACAAAACTATTGAGATTTGCTTCAGAAATTTTGGGGATTTGTTTTCTACAGAGTGAGAGAGCCGGCAATATGTCCACCCTCCCTTAGTAAACTGTTTCCAACATGAATGATAATTCAAGTATTATAGTTCTTTGCTTGCTTTGGGTTTCAACAACAAAAATTAGGTGCACAGACTATTAATTTATTTTTTCTAAGATGTTTGTTTACTTTTTTTATATGTTTGTTACAATACTTTGCATACTTATATAACATATATTCATAATATAACTGAAGTAGAGAAAGATGTTAAGAATCCATGTTACATATTTTTAATTTTCTGCAACTTTCTAACCTTTGCTTCTAGGACTCTATGTGTTGATGTCATTTTGGTCATCTTGAAAATAGAGATGGACAAGAGAATTCCGTAGATGAAGAACATTGTTTCTGTCAAAGTGACTCGGATGTAAACCAAGTAGAGTGGTATAGAGTTAAACTGACGCTCATGATGCTTTGTTATCACTGCACAAGCCACATTCACTGTAATAAATACTACCACAGATGCTACCAAGAAAATGCGCAGGGGTCTCCTGTAAAAATAAGAAACTAGATGTTAGCTTTAGGTTCATAATTAATTCCCTTGAAATAAGTTATAAAAATTAACTAAGTATAAATTCATTCATTCATTGGGTGCCATCTCTCATCAAAGATTGGCTACCATGGAGTGCTAAAGATTGGCTACCATAGAGTGGCTATTTTACTGTCTCTTATCTTTATGGTGTATGTTGTCATAGGTTCACCTGTCCACCTTTTGATGTTATCTGTCCACTTTAGTCTTGGTCTGCCTCATCTGCCTTTTCCCTTTCCTTCCAAGATGACTTTTAGAAGGGTATTATGTCTCTTTGTAGCGGGAGTTTTATATGTAGAGAGCCAAATATGTGGAAACTCTTAGTTTTGGTGTGATTTAATCTCCCCATGACCGCTCGCTCTCTTCTTCAATGACTGTGCTCAGTCGTTGGTGCAAACTATCAAATTTGCATACTTCACGTTGTGTCAGATTTGTTCGTTGAGTTGGTACAGTCTACATGAAATGGTTTGTACACGCAAGTCTCTCATATAAAAGAATAGTAAGACTTTATTGGCATAGTCCAATAAAGAGATGCATCAATATAACAAAGCCCAGTACCCTGCATTACTGCTCAGTATCAAAGTACATGCCAAGGAAATATCATTTACCTCTGACTCTTGTAATCAATTTCTAGGCTCTCTCATCATAGACTAAATCACTTCTCACTAAAAGTGTGTTTGCTTGGTCCTACTAAATTAGCTCAACTGTGTCATCCTAGTTACTTAGTTTCCATCTAATTTCCTTACTGGTTTGGAAACTCCATCCTACCCACTCCTAACTAACAAAGAGCATTTGCTTGGTTACTGCTACAAAGGCCCAATGCCCTTGGCATGGCCAGCCTCCTATTTTCTTAGCTTACATGTAATTTCTCTGGAAACCTTCTGCATGGCCTTATGTATCTCATACCACAGCCAATCAAAAACTACCTAAGTAATTTCCCAGCCAATGAATTCTCTTTACGTCATAGTCACTATCTCACATAACACTTCCCTTAAGTCTATTCACTCCTCCATGCTTCCCACCAGTCCCCATAATCATGAGACTTTCCCATCTCTACTCACCCAAACAAACACCCATCACCCATCGTCCCATGACTGTCACTTTCCCCACACATACGATGGTTCTCTCAATTCTCCTTACACTGTCCCTAACTCCATTATTTCCCTACATCCTTACATTCCTGGCTACATTTTCACATGTCCAAAAAATTTCAGTTGTCTTTTTCAAATTGTATTAGGTGATTCATTTTTAATTTTCAGCTGATTCATAACTTCCTTGTTTGTCTTTTTTTACTTCCACCCAATTCTCCCCATGTTCCACATTTCAAAGGCTTCAATTCTCTGCTTTGTTTTCTTATTTGATATCCATGTTTCTGCACCATACAGGAATGTTGAGTAAATATAGCATTTTGTTATTTGTAGTTTTAGTTATGATCTTATTTGCTTAGATGTGAGTAATATATTTTTTATGTTGTTAAAATTGCCATTCCTGTTCCTGTATTTGTCTTACATTTTCCATAATTTGTTATAATTTGCCAACATAGCTGTTTTCTTTAACTCTTTCTAGGTTTTTTTCCATCTACTTCAATATTTCTTTGTATATTTTATGCCTTATCTTTGCTAATAAACATAGTCTTTTTAATATTTATTTTTAATCCATATTCTTTGCTTGTCTTGTTTATTTGTTCACCAGTTGGTGTGAACATCAATTTATGTTTAGTTCTGGCATCCCCATGATGTCTTGAAGATATGCTCAGTGTATAAGTTAAATAGACATGAAGATATAATGTAGCCCTGTCTTACTCCTCCATTTATATCAATCATCACCATCCTTGATGATGATGATGATATTTATATCATTAAGTGTATAATTCTCATTGTTGTATTTTATCATAGCTGTTTGTTCCCAGTATAAATTACATATTTGTCTTACTTCAGCATTATTCTGATGTATATCTTTCAGGTCTACTTTTCATTAACAAGACGACAAAATATACATGGAAAACAAACCAGTGGAAGAGATAGATCACTTTATCTATCTTGGAAGTCACATTGATCGAGAAGGGGATACAAGCAAAGAAATTAGAATCAGAATAGCTAAAGCTGCAATGTCTTTCAGAAGCCTTGAAAAGTTGTGGAAATCAAAACTCATCAGCACAAACACAAAACTTAGACTATTAAAAAAAAACGTACTAATAACCCTTACGTATGCATGCGAGAGCTGGAAAACAACAAGAGACATAGAAACAAAGTTGAACGCATTCGAAAATAAATGTCTAAGGAAAATACTTGGTATAACATGGAACGAATTCAAAACAAATGAGGAAATTAGAGAAATCGTCAATCAACCACTAATATCTTCAGTAATAAAGAAAAGACGATGGTCATTGTTGGACGTGTTATGAGAAGAGATAATAACCGAATAGCAAAGCAAGCCCTCATGTGGGAAACAACAGGTAAGAGGAAAAGAGGAAGACCCAGAGAGACACTGAGAAGAACATTGATGAGAGAGGCAAGAGCAGCAGGAATCAGCTCCCTCAATGAGATAGAGCAGCTTGCACAGAATAGAGACAAATGGTGAGATTTAATAAAATATCTTTAAAAGAAAACTGCTAGAACAAAAATTTAGATAAGAGGAGGAGTATCTTAGTCTACACCCTATGAGTCGGCTATGGCTCGAAAGGTCAATAGATAGATAGATAGATATCTTTCAGGCATTTTATTAGTTTTTTTTATGGTCTATTCTGTCAAAAGCTTTGATAGAAAGTAGATTACATTTTTAAAGTATAAATGCATAAAACATAATACACAGTTCTTTCAATGTTTTTGTCAATAATCACAAACATGTCAATTTTTAATGAAAAATTATAATACTACTAACTGATTACTGATTAACTACTTATTATGTAATGTAAGTTTAAACATTTTTCTTTACACTTTCCATTTATTTTGTTTAAATATTTAATATCAAAACATAAATGTTCAGGACATCAATATCACAACTTACTTGTACTGCTTTGGCTCATATTTTGCCTTGGCTTTAAAGACAACCTATAGTAAGATATTTTTAAAAAATCAGAATGGTTGTATGAAACAGAAACAAAACTATATAGAATCAATATTTAACTACAGATTGGTGAAAATTTGCCCTATCTTCTTCTAATGGTTCTGTGAACAGAGGGCCCTTATCTTCTTCTAATGGTTCTGTGAACAGAGGGCCCTTATCTTCTTCTAATGGTTCTGTGAATAGAGGGCCCTTATCTTCTTTTAATGGTTCTGTGAACAGAGGGCCCTTATCTTCTTCTAATGATTCTGTGAATAGAGGGCCCTTATCTTCTTCTAATGGTTCTGTGAACACAGGGCCAAAGTCAGATAAGGGATTTTCTGAGTGTCATAATCACAGCCAAAGTGAAGGTTATTTATTAACCACCTCAATGATGAAAACAGGGACTGCAACAATTACAATTGTTCTACACAGACTTTCTGAGATCCCTTTCATGAAAGTGGTGATTGTGACAAATATTCAGTTAGTCTATGCTTTGTATTGTCTAGAATTGGTGACTCTGATTGTGACAAATATTCAGTTAGTCTATGCTTTGTATTGTCTAGAATTGGTGACTCTGATTGTGACAAATATTCAGTTAGTCTATGCTTTGTATTGTCTAGAATTGGTGACTCTGATTGTGACAAATATTCAGTTAGTCTATGCTTTGTATTGTCTAGAATTGGTGACTCTGATTGTGACAAATATTCAGTTAGTCTATGCTTTGTATTGTCTAGAATTGGTGACTCTGATTGTGACAAATATTCAGTTAGTCTATGCTTTGTATTGTCTAGAATTGGTGACTCTGATTGTGACAAATATTCAGTTAGTCTATGCTTTGTATTGTCTAGAATTGGTGACTCCATCAAAAATTTATAACATTCTAAGGTCACTGATCTTCAAGAAATTGCACAGATCTACAGTTCTAGACACTCAGGAGACCACAGTAATGAAAACGTTAACAAAATTCTATTTATCTACCTATTGACCTTTTGGAACCATAGCCAGCCCATAGGGCGTAAACCAAGATACTCCTCTTGGTTTGTGTAATATTTTTGGTTGTTTCTGCATTGTAAGTCCTATTCAGCATCATTGTTTTTGTTTTTGTCTTATCTCTTTGTCCACTGGTATTTGCCTGGTAGTTTCCCATATTTCTAAGTTAGTGATTTTGTCCTGCCATTTCCATCTTTTATTTCTGTGCAAGCATCCATTAATTAAAGTTTGTATCTTCATAACTGTCATTTTTGTTGTTACCCACGTTCCACAGCCATATAATAGGACTGATTTAACACTAGTGTTCAAAATGTTTATGTTTGTATTTAACCTAATTAATTAATGATGACAAATTTTGCATTAATTTATTTCTCTCTTTCAAGTATACACTGTTCAACATTTCAAATGGCCTATTTTCATAGTTCTAATCTAACAAGTGAACTGAGGTCTGAATTTCAAATTGTGCTTATATTAATTTATCTTAAAAAAAATGTTTTATTGGATCTGTGAAAAACTGTTACTGAGTAAACACTTAAGTCATTAATCAAAAGTATTGTTTATTTTGTCAAGTGAAAGACACTCCCTCAAAAAAAACGTATGTCAGCTTCATTATCTCAAAACAATTGTGCTGTCTCCTACATATCAATAGATTGATTAAGGCAGCCTATTGAACATTACTGCTAATCAATCATTATCAGCCTGTTTTTAGTTCATGTATTATCTCTGTTATCAGAAGCACTGTTCTCCTGGTCACTTGTGCTTCACTTACCACCATAAATGTGCATTTACGATAGTTAGTTAGTCAACAGATCATCTTTATTAACACAGAAAAGGTAGAGGACAAGTAAAACTAATTTTAGACAAGGAGAAAGGATTTGGGGCAGAATGACAAAGTAGTTGGGGAATAAAAGGTCATGTTAGTTGACAAATCTTCCTCACTGTACATTGGACAACTCCATAAGTTCTTGAATCCCTTCCTTAGTACATCCCTCAATGTTTAATGACTAACAGCGTCAGTTCTGTGTTGATGTTTGCCAGTCTTCCTTGGCTCACTGTACTGTGTTCTTGTTTGGCATCACACCTTTTTACATGATGCTCTTGTAGTCTATTCAAGGTTGTGGAATCACATTCATTGCCTGAATCACTAAATTTTCCTGCCTCCTTGAGAGCACTGAGAATGTCAGCCTGGTCCATTGCTCGTCATTTCTCCATAATAGTTAATCCATCTCCCTGAGAGCACTGAGAATGTCAGCCTGGTCCATTTTCGTCATTTCTCCATAACAGCTAATCTGTCTCCCTGAGAGCACTGAGAATGTCAGCCTGGTTCATTGTTCGTCATTTCTCCATAATAGCTAATCTGTCTCCCTGAGAGCACTGAGAATGTCAGCCTGGTCCATTGTTCGCCATTTCTCCATAATAGCTAATCTGTCTACCTGAGAGCACTGAGAATGTCAGCCTGGTCCATTGTTCATCATTTCTCCATAATAGCTAATCTGTCTACCTGAGAGCACTGAGAATGTCAGCCTGGTCCATTGCTCGTCATTTCTCCATAATAGTTAATCTGTCTCCCTGAGAACACTGAGAATGTCAGCCTGGTCCATTGCTTGTCATTTCTCCATAATAGCTAATCTGTCTACCTGAGAGCACTGAGAATGTCAGCCTGGTCCATTGCTCGTTATTTCTCCATAATAGGTAATCTGTCTCCCTGAGAGCACTGAGAATGTCAGCCTGGTCCATTGCTTGTCATTTCTCCATAATAGCTAATCTGTCTACCTGAGAGCACTGAGAATGTCAGCCTGGTCCATTGCTCGTCATTTCTCCATAATAGTTAATCTGTTTCCCTGAGAGCACTGAGAATGTCAGCCTGGTCCATTGCTTGTCATTTCTCCTTAATAGTTAATCTGTCTACCTGAGAGCACTGAGAATGTCAGCCTGGTCCATTGCTCGTCATTTCTCCATAATAGTTAATCTGTTTCCCTGAGAGCACTGAGAATGTCAGCCTGGTCCATTGCTCGTCATTTCTCCATAATAGTTAATCTGTTTCCCTGAGAGCACTGAGAATGTCAGCCTGGTCCATAGCTCGTCATTTCTCCATAATAGCTAATCTGTTTCCCTGAGAGCACTGAGAATGTTAGCCTGGTCCATTGCTCGTCATTTCTCCATAATAGCTAATCTGTCTACCTGAGAGCACTGAGAATGTCAGCCTGGTCCATTGTTCATCATTTCTCCATAATAGCTAATCTGTCTCCTTGAGAGCACTGAGAATGTCAGCCTGGTCCATTGTTCGTCATTTCTCCATAATAGCTAATCTGTCTCCTTGAGAGCACTGAGAATGTCAGCCTGGTCCATTGTTCGTCATTTCTCCATAATAGCTAATCTGTCTCCTTGAGAGCACTGAGAATGCCAGCCTGGTCCATTGTTCGTCATTTGTCCATAACAGTTAATCTGTCTCCTTGAGAGCACTGAGAATGTCAGCCTGGTCCATTGTTCGTCATTTGTCCATAATAGTTAATCTGTCTCCTTGAGAGCACTGAGAATGTCAGCCTGGTCAATTGTTCGTTATTTCTCCATAACAGTTAATCTGTCTCCCTGTGCACTGAGAATGCCAGCCTGGTCAATTGTTCGTCATTTCTCCATAACAGCTAATCTGTCTCCTTGAGAGCACTGAGAATGTCAGCCTGGTCCATTGTTCATCATTTCTCCATAACAGCTAATCTGTCTCCCTGAGAGCACTGAGAATGTCAGCCTGGTCCATGTTCGTCATTTCTCCATAACAGCTAATCTGTCTCCCTGAGAGCACTGAGAATGCCAGCCTGGTCCATTGCTCGTCATTTCTTCATAACAGCTAATCTATCTCCCTGAGTGCACTGAGAATGCCAGCCTGGTCCATTGTTTGTTATTTCTCCATAACAGCTAATCTAGTGCGTCTGTCTGCTCATTCATTTCCTTTTACATCTGAATGTCCTGGCACAAAAAACGAAGCAGATTTTAATCAACCTTGACGACCTCAGAGACTCCAACCACTGTCCTCAAGCAATAATTTCTATCCCCCTAAGCATACTCATTGAATCAACTGAATTGAATCAAACATATGTGGGTATAAGTCTGTCTCTAGAAAGCTATTGCCATGGTTTTTGTGCTTTGACCTCCATCATTAAACCACTTGTAGGTGAGGCAAACACACCCTTATATACCTTGGACAATATTTAGCTTTATTATACCAACATTATTATGATAATATTTATATTGTATCAAATGTGTGATTTGTAATATTTTAATTGCACCTAAATGCAGACAGTAGACTTAGTATTGAAATTTCATGCAGGCTAAAGTTTCTTTCAACTATTATAGGCTTGTAGTGTAGTCTGATAAAAAGTATTAAAGTACCCCCGTCACGCCAAGTGGCGTATAGGGAATATGGTGTTAGTGACCATAAATTTTACAGACCTTCAGCACATGATTTTTGGGGTAATGTGGTCGGTATTATGCCCGTGCCGCTTTAATTTCCCAGAAAAAAATTCTGGTACCCATTAAAGGCTGGGTGAACCGGAAGCCGTCGGTTGGGATCGAACCCTACCTCTTGTCCTTTGTAGTCCAGTTCATAACCACTGAGCTATTGCGGCTCCCATTGTAGTCTGATAATATGTATATATTCCATCAGGATGTTTCCCAATCTTTTAGGGTCAGGATATAGCAGGAGGCCAATACCTGGGAGTCATGAGCTCTGTATAAAGAGTTTTCTATCACTGCTCAACTCAAAAAATACTGAATACTTTCATAAGATTTTTGAAGTCAGTTGGTTTAAATCTTTCTTCTATTTTTGTATTCCCTACTAAAGATTGTATCACAAACATATCCCAAGCTGATTATCTTAAATCCAACAATTTATATTCATGATACAGCTCTTTGAATCTCAATATGCTTTACCTGAGCACAGTATATTTTATATACCGCCTATGAGTAGATATCTTGTTAAACATCCTATCAGAATAAGGTTAGCACGTCACACATATAATGTCATAGAAGAATACAAATAAAAGTGTTAAACTTTACTGTACCAGTCCATAGGATATGGAGACGACAAGCCGAATTCAATTCTTGTTATTACCTTCCCCAATTCAGTGAACCAATTATCCATTCTTTCTACAGCAGAGTTAAATTCCATTCTTTCTACAGCAGAGTTAAATTCCATTCTTTCTACAGCAGAGTTAAATTCCATTCTTTCTACAGCAGAGTTAAATTCCATTCTTTCTACAGCAGAGTTAAATTCCATTCTTTCTACAGCAGAGTTAAATTCCATTCTTTCTACAGCAGAGTTAAATTCCATTCTTTCTACAGCAGAGTTAAATTCCATTCTTTCTACAGCAGAGTTAAATTCCATTCTTTCTACAGCAGAGTTAAATTCCATTCTTTCTACAGCAGAGTTAAATTCCATTCTTTCTACAGCAGAGTTAAATTCCATTCTTTCTACAGCAGAGTTAAATTCCATTCTTTCTACAGCAGAGTTAAATTCCATTCTTTCTACAGCAGAGTTAAATTCCATTCTTTCTACAGCAGAGTTAAATTCCATTCTTTCTACAGCAGAGTTAAATGTGGAGTATCAACCAGGCTTTGAATCTTTAAACATTTAATAGCCAGTCCAGCATGCTAACAACGACAATGCTACAGATGCATCTACCATTTTATAAAAACTGCTTGAAATTTGTTATTTAGTTGCAAAATTTTCCTCACTACACATTAGACAACTGTAGATAGAAGATTGTGGAAGGACATGATCGCCTATGCCAACCGGTATGGCACATAATGAGTTGCAAAACAGTATAGCTGAGGTTTGGCCAAATAGTATATTACACCAGAAGTCTGTTACACTGCCATTTTTTAAATTCACTTTCATGTCCTTGACATTTATTTATATTCTCTAGTTTTCTTATAACTTTCATATGTTTAAGATGACTGAATCCCTCATAGCCTATTAAACACAAGAAGAGATTTATGTATACTTTTATTACTCTCACTAACTTGCTGCTCCAATATATATATTTGCCATGTTTTGTGTCTTGTTTATTATTTTGTGTATTTTTAAAACACATTTCTTTCCCTTCACAAATTGTGAAAAAAGTTAGAAATTATCGCCTCCAAAAACTAAATATATATTTTCACATTTCAGTATTGCAATCTCAGACCAGTTACCACAAATCATGCCATAACATTTATAACATATGCGTATCAAAGTATATATTTTAGACTGTAATTCTTTATCAGAGAGGCAAGAGCAGCAGGGATCGGCTCCCTCAATGAGATAAGAGTTGCTTGCACAGAACAGACAAATGGCGAGATTTTATAAAATATCTTTAGAAGGATTGAAAACTGCTAGAATAAAAATTTAGATAAGAGAAAGAGTATCTGGGTCTATGCCATATGGGCCGGCTGTGGCTCGAAAGGTCAATAGTTAGATAGATAGATAGATAGATAGATAGATAGAATTCTAATATATTCATTAATCTCCTGAGGATACTCTTAGCTTTGGTATATGATAATAACTAAAACCTGAGTGTGTATTTTTCAAAGTCATTATGAAAGCCAAGAATGACTAGTAACGTATAATTTCATAACGGGAGTGAAGCATTAAGCTTCAACTTTTATCTTAGCTGGATTGTGAGCACCTGGCTGAGATTTGACCCATTTCCAGTTTAATGTCAAGCCAGTGTGCTAACAACTTGGATGCCAACACTTACAGTCAATATATTTTGAAAATTTATGTCTAAGGAGTCAAAGTATGTGATTCAAAATTGAGCATCTTTCAAAGGTTACTGTAATTAACTTTGCTCTTAATACCAACCCTGGTAGCCAAGTGGTTAGTGCACTAGCTAATGACCAGAAGAAGAATATTGGTCCAAGACCAATTCCAAGATTTGGCCAATTTTTTTTCAGACCAATATTGTTTTGGGGCTCACCCAGTTTCTGAAAGCAGATACCAGAGATGTTTGTCTACAAAAGTAGAGTAGCTTGGTGTGATATTGACCACACACCAAATAAAATATGCCAGTGATTGCTGAAAAATTAAGGCACTATAATCATACTCCTCGAACAGAACAGAAAATTGAAGCCTTTGAAATGTGGATTTATAGAAGAATAGGTAGAATTGGATGGAAAGAAAAGAAAACAAATGATGAAGTTTTAAAACAACTGAAAATAAAAAGAGAACTACTAAATACAATTAAGACAAGACAAATGAAAATGTTGGGGCATGTTAAAAGACATAACAGCCTACTAAAAGTAATATTGGAAGGGAAAATACAAGGTAAAAGAGGCAGACCAAGACTAACATGGACGAGTAACATCAAAAGATGGACAAGTCAGTCTATGACAGCCTGCACCATCAAAGCAAGAAACAGAGTGGAATGGTGATCCATGGTAGCCAACCTTCGTTGTGGAGAAGGCACTCAATGATGATGATGATGAATCATACTCCTCATAAGCTCTTAAGTTATGGGGAGAACCCTTACTAACTTATCAATCATGAAACTTAACATTTAAGCAGTAAACATAGCCATCTTAGCTGTAGTGTTTTCACAAACCAATTTAATTGATGATGACTGTAACAGCAATATTAGAGATTCATTTCTACTATAACTTCAGGATCAAAAGTGTACTTGAATCTGGTTGGTTCTACTCTGGTTATACTAACACATTAGCTTCACTGCAACATTTTAGATACTCAGACATATGACAATAAAAAATAAATTATGGCGAGTTAGAAAAAGCAAGCAATTATGAAATTACTGGCTAAATATTAAAAATAATTTAACTAACAACTGCAGGCCACAAACTGAAAATGTTTACTTGACAATTATATTATTAATTGTAAATAAAAAAGTACAGAAAGCACAATAGTATAAAATCTATCTATCTATCTATTGACCTTTCGAGCCATAGCCGGTCCATAGGGTGTAGACCAAGATACATCTCCTATCTAAATTTGTATTTTAGCAGTTTTCAATTCTTTTAAAGATATTTTATTAAATCTCGCCATTTGTCTCTGTTCTGTGCAAACAGCTCTATCTCATTAAGGGAGCCGATTCCTGCTGCTCTTGCCTCTCTCATCAATGTTCTTCTCAGTGTCTCTCTGGGTCTTCCTCTTTTTCTCTTACCTGTTGTTTTCCACATGTGGGCTTGCTTTGCTATTCGGTTATTATCTCTTCTCATCACATGTCCAACATATGACCATCGTCTTTTCTTTATTACTGAAGATATTAGTGGTTAATTGGCGATTTCTCTAATTTCCTCATTTGTTTTGAATTCATTCCACGCTATACCAAGTATTTTCCTTAGATATATATTTTCTAATGCGTACAAAATCATTTTTATGATAGCGGCTTGTTAAACCTCTGATCAACGGTTCTATACCAAGTTGGAGAAAAATAATTCCTCCATTTTGGACACAACTGGAAATGTAAGTATAAAACATTATGGGAAAAAAATGTAGATAGATAGAGACATAAAGCACCATTGAAGTTAGACCAAACATTTCTCCAGTATACATGCAAGACGTAACATATTTGTTATTGATATTTCAGTTCAGATAATGCCCACATCAATCAAGCAATGGCAAAGCTATTGGCTTCTTTAATATATTCAGGATTAAAATAGAAACTAATGATGTAAAAAGGATATAGAAGTATGTTCATGCTATAGGACCAGTATACATGATAAATGCGAATGTGTACACATGTGTGTGTGTGTGTATATATATATATATCTATTGACCTTTATCAATTTATCAAATGCTTTTTTGAAGTCGATGAAGTTAAGTACAAAAGATTTTTCTTTTCAATGTGTTCCTCCAATATAAGTCGTAGAGTGAAAATGTGGTCACAGCAGCTTCTCCCTTTTCTAAACCCAGCCTGTTCTTCAAGCATTACTGTATCTATTGAATCCTTTATTCTATTTAGGATGATTTTGCAGAATAACTTTGAGGCAACTGACAAAAGTGTCACGCCTCTCCAGTTGTTACAATCTCTAAGATTGCCCTTTTTTGGAATCTTAACAATGATTCCTTTTTTCCATTTATGAGGCGTCTTCAATGCTTTCCAAATGATGCAGAACATTTTCTGGAGATGTATTAAATTATGGCTATCAATTGCCTTGAGGATCTCAGCTGTTAACTTATCCTCTCCAGCAGCCTTATTATTGGTCATATGCTTTAAGGTGTTTTCTATTTTGCTCAAGGTGGAGTCATCTAAATTTACATCTAATTCTGCTGCTGGTGTTGCAGCTTCAAAATCTATTAAAATGTGGGGTAGTGGATGGTTATATATATAAAAGTAAAGAGCTCCCTCACGCCTTTCACTGCACCTTTTGTCTTCTAACTTTGACATCAATGCTTTCTCAAATGTTGCTGTGCTGTTTTTTTTTATTTTTGGTTCTCCAAATGCAATGATCTCATGTCAGATTGTTTCAGTTTCTTTTGCTGATAGAGAATTCACACAAGAAAGCCCTGCAAACATCATTGTATCTCAATGCTGATATGCCCTTTGGTCTCTTTCGTTCCCAAGGTTCACATACAATAATTATCTCAGAATACAATTGTTTCCATTCCTGCAGTGTGATCCAGCCACCTTAGCCTATGACTCCTAAGTGTTGCCATGATGAGTTTGGCTTGTCAAAAGATGTTACAGTTGATTAATTTGTCCTGCCACTAGATGTTCATTAACTTGAGAAGGCAACAAACATGAAAACTGTTTTATCTTTTCTCCTGCCCTCCAAGTTTCTGGTCCACAAAAAAGTGTGCTAAGCACACAATGTTGGTAAATTAGAATCCTAATCCTGAGTGTTAGTTTGGTGTTGGTCCATGCTATATTTTTAAGTTTACCAAATGTTGAAGCTGCCTTTCTGTTTTGGTATTTATCACAATCAAAAAGTGAGAAGGTGGTTTGTGGCCATAGAACAGTTTGAGTGCTACAGATAGAATATTTTATTTATAAAAACACATGAAGTTACTGAGTGCCTAACACATATCACTATATCCATAAACATGAAATTTGCAAAGTAAAAAAAAGTAAAGTACCCCTGTCACGCCAAGTGGCGTATAGGGTAATATGGTGTTAGTGACCCTATATTTTACAGACCTTCAGCACATGATTTTTGGGGTAATGTGGTCGGTATTACGCCCGTGCTGCTTTACTTTCCCAGAAAAAAATCCAGTACCCATTTAAGGCTGGGTGAACCCGGAAGCCGTCGGTTGGGATCGAACCTTGTCTTTGGAGTCCAGTTCACTAACCACTGAGCTATCGCGGCTCCCAAATTTGCAAAGTGCATACACTAAAATTAGATATTTTCTAAACTTGAATCTTAAGAGGATGAAAATATAATATGAATTGTTATATTTTATGGAATTAACAAATTTTAAAAAAAATCAAACTGAAATATTACTTATTCATGAGTGCATTCCTTCTATGACAAGGGCGCACACGAGAAATGGTTTTTCAGTCTGAACCTTAAGGGAATTGAATATAGGAATTTTAAAAAAGGGTGAAAATAAATTTTTTTTTTACTAAAAAGGGAAAAAGTATATATATATATATATATATATATATATATATATATATATATATATGATCATCGAGTGCCATCTCCGTAGTGAAGGTTGGCTACCATGGAGTGTCATTCTGTTCTGTCTCTTGCTTTGATGGTGCAGGTTGTTATAGGCTGATTTGTCCATCTTTTGATGTTACTCATCCATGTTAGTCTTGGTCTGCCTCTGTTACCTTGTATTTTCCCTCCCAATATTACTTTTAGTAGGCTGTTGTGTCTTTTAACATGCCCCAAAAATCGCATTTGTCTTATTTGAATTGTGTTTAGTAGTTCTCTATTCATTTTTAGTTGTTTTAAGGCTTAGTGTTAAGTTGTAACCATGGTGTTATTTGTTTTGATGTTAGTATGTTCTTCATGACATTAAAATTACTTTTTGCTATTCCTATTCTTTTGTTTATTTCAGTTGTACATTTTCCATCACTGGTTATAGTATGTCCAAGGTAGTTGTAGTTCTGAACTGTCTCCAGGTCTATTCCTTTAATTTTGATACTCACTTGTGGGTTTTGAGTATTTTCTTTGTTTATGATCATAGTTTTGGTCTTTTTGATATTCATATCTAGTCCATATTTTTTGCTTATCATGTTTATTTCATTAAGTAATTGTTGTAGATCTTTAGGATTTTCTGCTAGTAGTACAGTATCGTCAGCATATCTTAGGTTATTGATTATCTTTCCATTAATTTGTGGCTTGGCATCTCTGTGATGTTTTTAAAGATTTGCTCAGTGTATAGATTGAACAAGCTTGGTGATAGGATGCATCATTCATACATATATATATATATATATATATATATATATATATATATATCATAAGGGGATGAAAATAGTATTTATATATAAATATGTATTATAATATATAATATTAAAATATAATATATAAATATACAGAGGTATACCTAAATAGTTGGACATAGAAACATGAAATTTTGATAGTTTAGTAGGTGTCCATAATGGAAATCAACAATACTAAGCAAGAAAACCAAACTTAGAATATTCAACTCAAACATATTATCAACCACACATGTGAAAGCAGGAAAACAACAAAGGAAATTGAGGGAAAACTAAACGTTAATGAAGATAAATGCCCAAGAAAATTTCTCTGTGTACAATGCAATGAATTCAAGACTTATAGAGATAAGAGAAATGACAATGCAATCAATGTCATCAAACCATGAGAATATGGACATATGTCGAGCATGCGTTGAGAAGAGACAACATGATAATTCCAAAACAGGCTCTTCTATGGGAAACATCAAAACACAGAAAAAAGGAAGACCTAGAGAGACACTAAAAAGAACACTTATAAGAGAAGAAAGTTGGCAGGCATAGACTCATTTGATAAGATTGAACATCTCGCCAAGATTAGAGATGGGTGGTGAAAAACACTAAAAGCCTATGCCATGTCTAACGGCATGGGAAGGAACAAGGAGTCCTTGACTATTTAACCATGCACACAATAAGAACAGTTATTGGCAAAATTCATATCCTAAAATGATGACAATGGGTAACATAAATTGCTATATTTTATAACATTTATTTTAAAGTAAAATATAATTTAAATATTGTTTATTCAACTAAACAAGGAATTGCAGAAATCTATTTCAAAATAAAAACCCTGAGGGAATGAAACGTATACCATGTGTTGCTATTTTCTACACACATATAAAATATGTTTATCCTAACTGGCTGACTTCTTTTTCAGATTTTTGCCCATTAAATGAACATGATGCATTGTGTCGCCAGTTTAAAGCAAGCCGCAATATCTGCGACTTTCAGTTCTACATATCTATTCTCTGTGATGCTAGATTGTTAAATGTTTAATATTTCTGCCCAGGCTGTAACTATTTTGACCCACTCATTTCAACTTTTAACTGTCAATTGTTCTTTAAACGTTCATGGAGTTTCCTTCTTTTTTGCCTTTTATTAAAGAAAAATTAAATTTGAAGACAACTTAAATGGTATATTCTGCGGCTGAATTGACTGCACTTTACAAAAAAAAAAAAAAAAAAACATCAAGGCCAACCAGCCACACATTTACTGTTTTTTAAACAATTTAAATCTCATGATAGTGAATCATGGCCATATGGATGATATAAAACGAGAGTGTGTGTGATGTATGTTTTCATTCATGCAAAATTGCTAATAATGTTTTTTTTTTAAAATAATTATATACATGCATCATATGTACACACATTCTGAGATAGAATAAATGAACATAATAAACTATGAATACATTTACTGGTCAATTTTGTATACAAACAGATACCTGTGCAAAAAAGTGCAGAAGCAAACACAGCATTGAGAACTGCAGACATACAGGCAAACTGTAAAGCAGCCAATATATGGGTATGCTCAAATTATTTGCCTCATCACAATTGTTGAAGTAAAATGAAAATAAAGAAGTCCTCAGCCCCGCCATATAAGGCACATAAACAAGAAAAGTGTTTGATGACTCAAACGTTTGTGTCGGTAGTACCATATCATCCAGAGTTGAATATAAACCAAAATAAATATAAGAGAAAACATCACGATGTACACTACTGTGAGGCTGATCTGCACAGTTGATGGGAGTGCAGGTTGTAATGTTGGATATGCCGCTGTGGCGCTTGGATCAGTTGTAACTCCATAACTACGCAAAGTGCTTGGAGGAGAAAAATTAAATTTAGCACCTTTGGAAACATGAACAAATAATGAGTTCATTGAGTTGAAAACTCCATCGCCGTGATCATCACCCTCATGTTTAACAAATTTTCGGTCTAGCTTTGAATCATCATAATGAATAAATGAACTTTGGAAATCAAAGTCAGATGTAGAATTTGACATTGCTATTGACCATTACTTACTAGATCAATATATTACTAACAAGTACAGAGCCTAAATAAATTAAAACGTTCGCTAAAAAGAAAACCAGTGTTAATGTTTGAAGTGTTGGAGGCCTCTCTCAATTTCTATGAACTGAACCTGCAACTGACAACTGCAAGGCAAGGCATCTTTATTTTTATTAAGTTTATTCTTCAACAACAGGTGAAAGTTTAATCACAGATTGAGCAAATCTTTGTTGATAAAATAATTGCAGTTCCAAACAAACAGTTTATTTTGTAGACCGCTTTGTAAATAACGAAATTTGTCACAAATATATCATATACGGCTCAATCCAGCCTATAACTAATACCCCATTAATCTTGTACTATATCAGCTCTCCCACTGGCTGCTCAGCTGAGCTATCACGTAAGACGGAAATAGATCTGACCGTACACCGTATGACCTATGACCTTTGACATTTTATTTTTGGCATGGTTTTGTTATTGAACTTCATTTCATTAAAATTTACTTCCATGTATAAGATCATTTTTTTAAATAATGTGATACTACCGTGTGTCGGCACGAAAAGTTAAATAACATTTTAAAATAATGAAAAGTCAAACTCTGTCTTCGAATTATATATTTATACCCCCTACTACAACATTATACAGCACGGAGCTATAAAATGGCAGCGCTCTTACTAATATCATCAGCATGTTCCGTGCCGTCTTCATTAACAAATGGCTTGTGTATTGTAATGATGATGATGATGATGATGATGATTGCAATCATCATTCAGTGCCGTCTCCGCATAGAAGGTTGGCTACCATGGATCGCCATTCCACTCTGCCTCTTGCTTTGATGGTGCAGATTGTCATAGGCTGACTTGTACATCTTTTAATGTTATTCATCCATGTTAGTCTTGGTCTGCCTCTGCCTCTTTTACCTTGTATTTTCCCTTCCAATATTACTTTTAGTAGGCTGTTGTGTCTTTTAACATGTCACAAAAATTTCATTTGTCTTGTTCTTATTGTGTTTAGTAGTTCTCTAATCATTTTTAGTTGTTTTAAAACTTCATCGTTTGTTTTCTTTCTTTCCATACAATTCTACCTATTCTTCTATAAATTCACATTTTAAAGGCTTCAATTTTCTGTTCTGTTTTCTTGTCTAATGTCCATGTTTCTGCACCATACAGGAATATTGAGAAGATGTAACATTTTGCTATTCTTATTTTTAGCCCTAGTGTTATTTGTTTTAATGTTAGTATATTTTTCATGGTATTAAAATTACTTTTTGTCATACATATTCTTTTACTTATTGTCTTTGACTTATTGTCAGGTCAGGTAATTTTACCTGCTACTGTATGCAGTAAACAATACAACCTGTGGCTGCCCTGCCGCCTGCAGCAGGGAGAGTAAAAGGCTAAGGGAGGGTACCCCGAAATAAAACAACCCACTGCCTTGTGGGTGTGACTTATTAGTCAAAGGCTAGCGGAGCCAACCGTAAACAAAAAGACGGAAGGCAACAGAAAACCACCATCGTAATTTCTTTGTACAATCATGAATCGCCACAACAATAAAAATAACGGCAACGACGTTAAGGGGATTCTAATGGCCTAACCCTCGTTCGGTAGGGGACATCATGTGCTACAGGTGATACCGGATCGTCATCAAGCTACTGTAAGCAAAATAAAGATAAAACAAACTCTAAAGATAGGTACTTGGAATGTGAGAACACTCGTGCAGAAGGTAAACTAGAAAACATCATACAAGAAATGAAAAGAATGGGTTTACAATTACTGGGACTTTGTGAAATGAGATACACAGGATCAGGGGAGATGTATTCTGATAAACATAAAATAATCTATTCTGGAGGTACTGAACACCAAAGAGGAGTAGGTATCATCTTGGATGCAGAAAGAGCAAAAACAGTAAAAGGCTTTTAGTGAAATTGAATGGAAAGCCAATAGACATAAATCTTGTACAAGTTTATACACCAACAGCAGACAGTCTAGAGGAAACAGTTGATACATTTCACAAGTTAAACGAGGCACTTCATAAATGCAAACCACATGAAAACACCATAGTTCTAGGGGATTTTAACGCAAAAGTGGGAAAGGAAAGAGTTGAGGAAGTAGTTGGTCAATATGGCTTAGGCGAGAGGAACGAAAGAGGTGATAAACTTATTGACTGGGCAAGAACACACAACATGATGATAGGAAACACCTGGTTTAAGCAACATCCAAGACGTCTGTGGACATGGAAAAGCCCAGGTGACAACGCACGTAATCAAATTGATTATATAATGATAAGCAATAGATTTAGAAACAGTCTGGTGTGTGTGAAAACTAGACCAGGGGCAGATTACAATAGTGATCATGTACCAGTTGTGGGAAAGCTTAGAGTAAAATTAAAAACAACAAAACAAGCCTCAGTTAACATCAAGTTAAATTTAGATTTACTAAAATCAGACAAGAAGCTGCAAGACAAATATAAAATCACAATTCAGAACTGGTACAATGCAATAGAGAAGATACAAAGCATTGATGAACAGTGGGAAATGCTAAAAGTATCGATGCAACAAACATCAAAAGAGTTCATACCACCAGTGAGGACAAATTCAAGAAGGAAATGGACGACATACGACATTTTGCAGTTAATGGATACAAGAAGAAGAAATAAAGAAAATAAAGATGAGTATAAGAGATTAAATAAATAAATTGTAGTAAAATGCAATGAAGCAAAAGAAGCATGGCTAAAAGAGAGACGCAAAGAGATTGAAATGCAACAAAAAGGAGATGCTAAAGCTATATACAAACAAATTGAGGAATTAACAGGAAGAAAAACGCAATAAAAAAATGGATGTCTACGATCAAAGGAAGGAGAACTGTTGATTGATCAAGAAAACATAAGGGAACGATGGACAGAATACATTAAAGATCTTTATAATGATGAAAGAACGGAAGTAAATATTAAGGATAATGGAGAAGGACCAGAAATACTCAGAGAAGAAGTGGAAGATGCCTTGCGCAATATGAAAGCAGGCAAAGCTCCTGGGCCAGATAATAAAACTAAAAAAGAGATTGAAGCCATGGGTGATTTTGGAATAGCAATAATAACAAAAATATTGAATGATATCTACACCAGCGGATATATACCAGATGACATGCTCAAATCAATATTCATAGCCCTACCAAAGAAATCGGGTGCGATTGAATGCGATGATCATCGCACAATAAGCCTAATGAGTCATATGACTAAGATATTACTAAGAATCATCATGCGAAGAGTGCAAAACAAAATCAGTCTTGAAATTAGCGATGAACAGTGTGGTTTTGTTAGTGATAAAAGAACAAGCAATGCCATTTATATCATACGATCTTTGGTAGAAAGAGCCATAGAGGTGAAAACAGATCTATACCTATGTTTCATAGATTACACCAAGGCATTTGACAGGGTAAAGCACCAAGAAATAATCAAAATTTTAGAAAGCATAAACGTAGACAGCAAAGATCTAAGAATAATAAAGAACATGTACTGGCAACAAACAGCGACCATAAGAACTGGGAGCCAATTGGGAATGTTTCAACAAATAAAACAGGTTGTTAGACAAGGTTTTGTGCTGTCACCAGATTTGTTTAATATTTATAGTGAGATTATTTTAAAATCCATAAGGGGGATGCCTGGAATAACAATTGGAGGTCATAATATAAATATAGATGGAAGCTTGTAATGGTACCGACCATTTCGCAGGCGGACGGTGCACTGACGGTGTGCGAGGTGCAAACATTTACAGACACATATTGTCTGAACGGGCATTCTTGGACGTTTTGTGCAGTGTGTAGTGGGTGCTGCAAGGGCTACAACGTCATCATCGGTACGTGTCACGGCAACTGTTCACATGGCATCTATGGACACGACTGTTCCAGGTCTTGTCTTAGTGTCTGTCCTTTATGTAAGGAAAAATCCTGAAAATGCCTACAATGTAAACGTCCTGTCTATACCTGTAGTGACACTTGCCCCGATGGTAATTTTGGGCTGCAGTGCAAACAGACGTATTCTGAGGGCTGTGACATCATATGTGACCCGGAAAGTACAGACTGTACGTGCAAGGAAACGTACTACGGATCAGACTGCACTCTCAAATGTCCGAACAACTGTTTCAAATACACCTGCGAACAGTCAGCAGGGAACTGTACATGCAAGGGAACGTTCTACGGGTCAGACTGCACTCTCCAATCTCCGGACAACTGTTTGAACGAAACCTGTGAACAGTTAATAGGGGCTTGCGTCTCGTATGTCGATGATTCCCACGTTAAGAAGAGTCTGCCGACTACAACCAAACCCAAGCATATGGATACCTTAATGTGTTTCTGTGCTGGACACGGTTCATTAATTGGTGTTTTTCAGTGAAGCCATGGCTCATATCTTGATGTGTTTCTGTGCTAGCCATGGCTTATATCTTGATGTGTTTCTGTGCTAACCATGGCTCTTATCTTAGCTTGTGTCAGTGTGTGTGTGCGCGCGCTGGCCATGGCTCATATCTTGATGTGTGTCATGTTAGTCATATCTCCTATCTTGGTGTGTTCGTGTTAATCATGTCTCATATCTTTATGTGTTTATGTGTTTAGTCATATCTCATACTTTAGTGTGTATCTGTGTTAGTCATGTGTCATATCTTTATGTGTGCATGTTTGGGTTAGTGATATCTCATATCTTTGTGTGCATGTTTATGTTAGTCATATCTCATATCTTTGTGTGTGCATGTCTGTGTATGTCACATCTCACATCCCTGTGTGTGCATGGCTATGTTAGTCACATCTCATATCCTTGTGTGTGCATGTCTATGTTGGTCATATCTCATATCGTTGTGTGCTTGTCTGTGTTAGGCATGTGTCATATCTTTGTGTGTGCATGTCTATGTCTATGTCAGTCATATCTCATATCTTTATGTGCATGTTTATGTTAGTCATGTGTCATATATCTTAATGTGTGCCAGTGTTAATCATGCCTCGTATCGTTGTGTGCGTGTCTGTGTTGGTCACATCTCGTATCTTTGTGTGTGCATGTCTCTGTTAGTCACCTCTAGTGACTCGGGCAGATGGTGCTCGTAAACATGTTAGGGCCGACCATCTAAGGGCAGAATCCCTCTACAGAAAAGATCATCTGCTGCCTTGCAGGAAGATTGGGGACAATCAAAGGCTAAGGAAAGCAAACCTGAAAAAAATGCTGGCTGAAATCGGATGCACTGGGCCACTGGCGCAGAACACAGTGCAACGTTTTAACGGGTGTTCAATCAGAGTGGATCTGGCAGACTCTAATTGTGATGTTCTGTCTGTGGGGGCGATCAACACACATAACCTGACAGCTGACTTCATGTGAGAGTCTGGAATCCTACTCTGATTGAGTCCTGATCGCAGAGAAAGAGAGAGAGAGAGAGAGAGAGAGAGAGAGAGAGAGAGAGAGAGAGAGAGAGAGAGAGAGAGATATAAATATCTAAGGTATGCTGATGATACAGTCTTAATCTCTAAGAGTGGAAATGAGTTACAAGAAATGTTGGACATTATATTGAAAGAAAGCAAAAATAAAGGACTCAGCCTTAATAGCAAAAAGACAGAAGTAATGGTAACAACAAAGAAAAAGACATCACCTCAGTGCAAAATAAAGACAAGTGAAACAATATTAAAACAGGTAAATTATTTTAAATATTTGGGAACTTTGTTAACCTCAGACGGAAGATGTACAAACGAGGTGAGATGCAGAATGGCTCAGGCAAAAGCAGCTTTCCAAAAAATGAGGAATTTACTATGCAATCCATTTTTGACAATAGAAACAAGAAAAAGAGTTCTTAAATGTTACGTAGAGCCAGTCTTAACATATGGATGCGAATCATGGACAATAGGACAACAGACAAGAAAATCACTGGAGTCTGTAGAAATGTGGTTTTACAGAAGAATGTTGAGAGTACCATGGACAGCTAAGAAGAGAAATGAAGATGTTCTGAAAGAGTTCAAAGCAAAAAGAGAGCTAATTTCCAATATTAGGAAGAAATAATCATCATTTTTTGGCCATGTAATGAGAAAAGAACAACTGGAATATATTGTAACAACTGGAAAAATTGAGGGAAGAAGAGATAGAGGGAAGCAAAGAGAAAAAATACCAGACAGCTTGAGAGAATGGCTTGGCAGAAGGTCAACAACAGAGATGATAAATAGCTGCCGAAATCGAAAGTTGTGGAGAGACATGATCACCTACGCTAGTAGGACCGGTACTTGATGATGATGATGATTCTTTTACTATTCTTAATTTTAGCCCTGGTGTTATTTGTTTTAATTTAAGTATACTTTTCATGGTATTAAAATGACTTTTTGTCATACCTATTCTTTTGTTTATGTCAGTTGTACATCTTCCATCACTGGTTATAGTATGTCCCAGGTAGTTGTAACTTTGAACTGTCTCCATGTGTATTCCTTCAACTGTGATATATATTTGTAGGTATTGATAATTATCTCTCCTTATGATCATAGTTTTAGTCTTTTTGATGTATTGTAATACACCTCTAGGAACCAGGATAGTGTGTTAAAACACCACCACAAAAGTATTTAATATATAATTAATAAAGTTAGTAATTTACATACATTCGGCCTGGTTACTTTCTTACAAATATTTTTATAAATCAAAGGCTGCCTATTCAGACAGACACATCATCATCATTTGGTGCCGTCTCCACACCGATGGTTGGATACCACGGAACATCATTTTACTCTGTTCTTTGCCTTGACGTTGTCATAGATTCACCTGTCCACCTTTTGATGATATCAGTAAAATTTAGTCTTGATCTGCCTCTGCCTCGTCTACCTTGTATTGTCCCTTTCGAGATGACTTTTAGAAAATATGTCTCTTTATATGTCCAAAAAATTTAGTTGTCTTTTTCGAATTTTGTTAAGTATTTTTCCTATTTTCCTACAATAACCATCAACTATGTTACATTAACAGTCGACGTGTCTCATTACGTGCTGGAGTTACGCCATGACAATAAGATTAATTTGCATCACAGTGTGTGCTGATTACCACTCACGCCACATGAGCAGTGAGAGGTGCACGCTTCAAGCTTCCTTTTTTAGTTGGACAAAGCGGTAGGAGGAAGGAGGAAAGATTTTACTCTGTGAGTACAAGCGTTATATAGAGACTGCGCCAAGTCAGAATGATGCATTGATATATATGTATAACACTTACTTAGGATAAGAAGTATGGTGGGTGTTAAGCTCATGAAGAGGATAGTTGGGGAATAATTGAGTAGATTGGTTAATGAGTGATGGATATCGCTGTTTCCCGTCAAAGTGACTACCAATAGGAGCGAGTGTATGTTGTCCGGCTATAGACCACGCCCACTCCTGAAGCGAAACTACCATATTAGGGACTAGCGATACGTTAGCTATTTCATATAAATGTTGTGCATATATACTTATAATAGTATTAAATTAATAGTTATTATATCCACGTGGACGTAAATGGGCCATATTTAAGATAGACACGGACCATAACCAGGTATATATATATATATATATATATATATATATATATACATATATATATATTTATATTGCCTACTCTCGCTGACGACATGAACGAACAATCAATATTCTCCCAGGCTTCCGTGAGTAGGACATATATCAATAAACATCGTTCGTACAGGTATTGATTTTTTTTTACGCGCCAGCGGAACTGATTGCTGAGGCGTAATCTAAAATGCAATAGCATTCCGTTACACACGATTGCGTCGGTCAGTCGCCACAAGGTAGCCAGAGTGTTAACACTACTAGATACTTTTCCATATCTGAAAATCTTGCAGCCGAGCCTCATTTCTGCAATACTTCCACAGCCGTAAATCAAACAGCAGATACTGCAACAGTGAAACACCGTCGGAGAAGCAGACCTTAATAGAGACTTAAAAGTAACTGTTAATAATGGAATGTTAATGGATGCATGTTTTAGTTAAGTAATGAAAAGCACGTAGATGTTCGTTATGTGTTTTGAGTGGAGATATTACACTACTGATAAGGGAGAGCGAGGGAGCGAGGGAGGGAGAGAGAGGGGGAGAGAGAAAGAAAGAAAGAAAGAAAGAAAGAAAGAACGAGAAAATAAAGAAAAAGAAAGAAAGAAAGAACGAAAGAAAGAAAGAATCGAAGCGTGCTGATATAGCAGTGGTTGACGCTTAGAGGGAGTTATACTAGGATCAGGAAGATGGACTTTATAAGATAACCGCTTACTGATAAAAATATAATATTTAAAAGTAACTGTTAATGGATAGTAAAACCCTAATTGCATGTTTTAGTTAATGAGAATCACGTATATGTTCGTTATGTGTTTTGAGTGGAAATGTTAAACTACTTATAAGGGAGAGCTAGGGAGAGAGAGAAGGGGGGGGGGGTAGAGAAGAAAGAAAAAAGGAAAAGAAAGAAAGAAAAAAGAAAGAAAACAAAGAAAAGAAAGAAAGAAAGCAAGAAAAGAAAGAAAGCCAGAAAAGAAAAAAAGAAAGAAAGAGTTGAAATGGCCTGATATAGCAGCGGTAGACTCTAAGAGGGAGTTATAATAAACTCAAGAGAACGGAGGAATGAGTCATAACAGTCTATAGCTTTAATGATAGTAAGATAAAGAGTGATGGATGAGTGTTGGTCAGTAAAAGGATGGTGTAAGGCATGAGAGCTGGTGAGATTAGGTATGCTAATGATACGAAGGGGTGGGTAACTAATACCTGACTAGTAACATATAGTATGTGTCTGCTGTGTGTGTGTGTGTGCGTGTGTGCGCGCGCGCGTTATATATAATGTATACAATTTCAATATTTTGTTGCATGTACACTAAAAGTAGTTTTATCTCGTTGACATATGGCCCCACTTAATGACCTGGCAAATAAACCACGCCACGTGTGTGAAACGTGTGGGAAACGCTATACAAGGCAACATAGGCTAGCCAGGCATGGAGATAGTGCTCACGGTCAACAAAGATACCCGTGTCGTATATGTGGTTGCATATTCACAAGAACCACCAATCTTACAAAGCATATGGTTGAAAAACACGCAATCTGTGCAACTATATCAGCGGCACCAACAACGGCTACAACAAGGGCCCCGACAGTGTTCTCTGCAACAGACAACGATGTTATAGAGTCCGGGGATGAACAACAACAGCAACACCCTAGAAAGAAATCCCGAGTAGATAACACTCATTGGAGTGAGCAGTCTACAGCTAGATACAGTACAGAGCACATATCATCGGTACATATTCATGACAATGAACACAGTAATACTAAATACACGTGTAAAGACTGCGAGAAAATCTTCAATAGACAAGATAATCTTGATCGTCATAGAGACAGTGTTCACAATAAATATACATACCAGTGTCCTCTATGTGTATGCAAATTTACTAGACAGGACAATCTAAAAACGCATATTACAAATAAACACCAACTAGCGATATCAACAGTTACAAGTTCAGCATCCCCGACACGACCATCAACCACACTTCAGCATCAACCACCTCCTCCTCCTCATCAGTGTCAACTTCCTCCACCTCATCAGCTTCGACACTTCGGACATATTCAAAGTCATCAGCTGCACCAACAAATAAGAGGAAAAGGAATAATGTACAATCGGTAGAGAGACAACACAGCAAGAAAGCACGGATGGATCTCGAATTAGATAGCTTAGTCAGTCTACCGGGAGATGTTAGACAGGTCTATGTCGACAATTGGCCGGCGATAAGAACAATGACAACAGACATCTCTCGGTGCACACTGTGTTTCAAAAACCAAATTTACCGCTATCATCGAACTGGTCCAGTATCCTCACTCCCATCTTTAATAACCAAACACGGCGATTTAAAATAAATTATTCTCACAATTTCGTCCTGAGGAATAAAGAGAACAATAACGTTCACTTATTCCATAGTAGTTTCAATAATAGTTTAATTCTTCCAATTCCGATGGTTATCAATAACAGGACAGATTTCGATAGGTTCCTTACAAAACGACCAGATAGCGACCCATTAAATCACTCAAATCATAACAGACCTAGCAGTAAATATTCAGTTGAAGCCATTCTGTCTACAAACTACTACATATCTTTCATTATGTAGAATATACTATTGGCTGTCTAACAACCGAGTTCACACAATACATTACAAAAAATTAATTTATTTATACATCACAAAATAACAAAAAGGGATCACCGTATACTGATAATATCTGTTTCTTTAGATGCGTAGCGTTATTTAGGGGCGCTAATCTTAGTAATTTACACAGACCCACTAGCGATCTCCTGAAACAGTGGCAAGACCATCAGGGGTTAGATATTGTCGGCGAGACGTAGACGTCTACGCTTTTGACAAAGATGAAGCCCTGTCCCCAATGTTAAAGGGTAGCATGAATTATATCGACACCTTACAAGTTCTATTTTGCGAAGAACATTTTATGTTATATATATAGATAATGCGCCCCGCCTTTTTCTTGTCCAATATGTGGAAAATTGTGGATGATAGGTTTTTATGGGTTCATAGATTTTTGTTAAGACACAAGAAGACATGCTCCGGGGATAAGCGAAAAGAGAAGTATGTAGTAGGGTTTTTTAGGTACCAACTATCTCGAAGCGATAGCTAATCGGGGTATAGAGACTCCTAAAAATTACGTGTATCCCTACAGTTTCTCTTATAGTAAATAGTTGGCGGCGTCCAAGATTAAAGAGACTAAAGGCGTATTTTGTTACGAGTATATTACGAACCTAAAAAAGTTACACGAAACCTCTCTTCCCGCTCATGAAGCCTTTTTCTACACTTAAAAACTGCAATATTTCGGACGCAGATTACGAGTATTGTAAAAAGATTTGGGTGGACAATAATATGGCCACTCTGAGGGATTTTCTAATGTGGTATAATAATAAGGATGTCAGACCCTTCCTACTCGCATTAGAAAAACAAATCGATTTTTACGCAGGTTTAGGTGCAGATATGTTTAAGGACGCCATTTCAGTCCCCGGTGTGACATTAAGATACCTCTTCAACACCATACCTGAGAACGTGGTCTTTTCTTTATGCGGTAAACGAGAGGCAGAGCTTCATAAAACCCTTAGAGATAATATTGTAGGTGGCCCGAGCATAATCTTCCATCGCCGCCACGAGAAAGGCAAATGTTTATTAGAGGTAATCCTGAAAATGAAGCAGAAAGCCTTAAAGTTTTCGATGCTAATGCGCTGTATCTCTGGGCGTTGATGCAGAAAATGACTTCCCACTGACTTTCCAATTATACGAAAAAATAGGACGGGTTTAGACAGCGTAAGGTTAATTATTATGATCAGCAGAGTAGTGAGTGGTTGACGTGGGTAGCTCACAAGCATAACATTGAGTTGCGAACTCAATACAACGAGGGTGAGGTACCTTTGGGACCTCGTAGGATTAGAGCAGATGGCTTCTGTCAAATGAGTAAGCTAGTCCTGAGCTTTCTTGGTTGTCTGACACACGGCCATAAAGACTACGTGCTTACTCAAGGTCTCACTAGTAACCCTATAAACAAGAAATCCTTGTCCGAATTATGCGACAAGACCTGCGAAATTTGCGAATATTTAACCAACGGCGTTGGAGTTGAAGTAGTTGAGATGTGGGAGTGCCAAAAGCAAGAACTAAAGAACACTGATAGTACCATTATTCCATTTTTAGACAAGCCATCCCCAGGTCAAAACCATCGTATGCCAGGGAAAAATGACCCCTAACCGTCGAGAAGATTTTGAAATCTGTTAAAGACGAAACGTTGTTTGGTCTGGTAGAATGGGACATACATGTCCCCGACTATCTCAAGGAATATTTTAGCGAAATGACACCCATATTTAAAAACGTAGACGTGGGTAGAGACGATATAGGAGAGTTTATGAAGGAATAGGCCGTGAAAAATAAATTATTGACGTACCCTGATAAGTAGTTATGTCGGGAATAAAATACATTTGGCCACTCCCTTATCAAAATGGTATTTAGATCATGGTCTAGAGGTAACTAACATCTACCAGGTGATCGAATACCACCCAATTAGTTGTTTCAAGCACTTTTGGGACACTGTATCCGACGCCAGGCGAAAAGGGGATGTAGATGAGACGCAGTCCATTACTAGTGAGACCATGAAGTTGTTAGGAAATTCGGCATACTGGAAAACTCTCACCGATAAAGCGAAACACGCGAACGTCGCGTACTGCGAGGGTGATGTCGCCTCCAAGCTCGTTAAATATCCACTATTTAAATATATGACAGATTTAGTAGTAGGAAATATATTCGAGGTGGAAGTATTAAAAAAGACGACGAGGTGGGACCTTCGTTACAAATTGGCTACTTTGTGTGTCAATACGCCAAGCTACGCATGTTAGAATTTTATTACGATTGTTTAGACCCATTCGCAGAGAGATCATACTTTCAACTGTGTGAAATGGACACTGACAGTTTGTATTTGGCGTTAAGTAAACCTAGTTTAGCTGACGCTGTTAGACCACGTTTACTCGACACATTGTATAAAGAGTATGATCGGTGGTTCCCCTCAGAGACTTGTAGCGTTCATCGGGAGGAGTTTTTTTAGGTGTAAAGGTAAAGTTAAAGTAGATTTTCGACAATGTGAAAAACAAAACTGTACCATAAACGTACCCCTGGTTTGTTTAAGTTAGAGTATGAAGGGGATGGATGGTATCGTTATGTAGCAAAACCTACCACTGTTTTGGGAAATATGACAAGAGTAGTACTAAAGGGCTTTGCAAACATCACAATAAATTAGACAAATGTATATTTATGAAGGTTCTCAAGACACAACAGGCACAGGGAGGGACAAATGTGGGGTTTAAACGGTATAAATCGAGCGTCTATACATATAAACAACACAGAAATTCTCTATCCTATTTCTACATCAAACGCAGTGTGCAAAACGATAATGTGACGACTTTCCCTTTAGGTATCTAGAGTATTTATATTTATATCCAATGATAATGAAACATCTGTGATAGTGTTATGTACAATGATAATGGACATACGTTTTTGTGTCGATGTCACGTTAATAATGTATTTAAAATACACCAAGAAAAAGTATACTGCTTTTTCTATTGTATATAAATGTCATGTGGTACTGTCTCTTAAGAATAATATGGATACTATCAGTGTCCGTGGTTGTAAACCTGTGTGTATAAAACAAAAAAAATATACGAGTACCAACATCTATTACTTTCACAGCTATACATAAAAGACAAATAACACGAGGCATGTTTTGTAGTTAATATATATTTTATTGATACACACAACACCGATACTGCGTATACAGTACATCTAAACACGACATAAAAACACATCTAGTGTACAAAAGTCTAAATGTTCAACCTTAGCCTTTTTCTTTAAGATGACCAGGAGCATGCGCTGGTATTGGCTGAATGTTTTCAATGATGTCGGTATCGTACACAGGAGCACTGTAAAAATCATTATTTATCGAATAAGGCTCGTTGCTTGAGAATATAGATACTGGAAGTCTGTGATCTGATGTGGTCGACGGCTCGTTCAAGGGAAGATGCTGTGCTGTTGTATTAGCTTCGAGACGATCACACTCGGCCAATAACACGTCCTGCAAAGCCACGATCTGTTCTTTTCTTCTAAGATGACCAGATACTAGCGCTGATATTGGCTGAATGTTTTCAGCGTTGTCGATATCGTAGACAGGAGCCATGTAAGAACCGGCATTTATCGAATAAGACTGATTGCTGGGTGACGTAGATACTGGAAGTCTGTGATCTAGGCTGATCGCCGTGTCGTTCAAGGAAGAGGCTGTGGTGTTGTTGCATTAGTTTCGAGATGAAACTGCCAATTACTCTGCCAATTACTCGTCCTGCATAGACACGAGCTGTTCAAACTCTGAACGAATCAAGGTGATCCCAAACTTGGTGGGATATTTTAAATTCGATGGCCCGAAAAATTGTGGAATATGGATCGTAGTCATATGAAGACACAGACGCTACTTTCAACCCCGCAGCCAATGGTTTGACCAATTCACGATCTGCTGTAACGTAGACCCAACTAGTGGGTACATCTACATCTGGTGCAGCCGTGGTGTTTGTCAGCATCTGCTGTATCTCAGCACTGAACGATGTGTGACTGGGGCTTTCTCACCCGCGACTTTTATAACATTAATGAGATTATAGATCTGGTTTAGTCCGGTTTTTAAAAAGTAAAACACGTGTCCAGACTTGTCTGCAATATTTTCAACCACTGACGTCATTTCTAGAAATTTTAAATTTTGCGCCAAAGTTTTGGTTCGAGTAGTCGATACACGATTCGATCATTTATGTGTTGTCTGGTGGATTAGGTAAACGGCATTAAGACCTTTTGCATTGATCCTCCTCGAGTTCTAATCAGTAGAAAATACACAGGGCACAGTCCACACGCGTTACTGACCAGGTCTTGTAGCTGCCGCAAGTTGTAGATGAGAGGTCTCTTCGAATTCCTCTCGATAAAGTCGATGATCTCAATATGCCTCGGAAAAAACTCGAAACTGTCGAAATATTCAAACTGCCCCGTAGCGTTGTAGTAGAGGGCCAGTGAGAGCCGGGTCTCCAACTTGGATCGGTATTGATCACGAATGCTGCGGTTTTAGTGGGATCGGTAAAGCGAGGTAACCGATCGTGAGCCACTACGCTAGCAATGGAACAACGCCTCACAAAAATGTTAGACATAAGTACGTCGAGAATATCCCCCGTGTTCATTGTCGACGTGTGTACGCCATGTAATCTGTAAGAACCTGTCTCGTTTTAGAGATTTCCAGCACGGAATCCAGTTCTGCGCAAACTAGAACATGTATAGGAATAGGCGTGACCGTCACAAATTTTAGCTCGATGGCGACGGGCCCTTGATTTTGCCAGCTCAAATTGTTGTCCGTCCAGGAGACTAGGGCTGAGTTTAAATGAAAAAAAAATGTGTAGGCGTTCTTGAAGTCGTTGTAATCTATTCCGTTACCAGCGTCTGTTCCCACAAGACCCAACGCCAGCATTGACTTGAAGTAGGCGCGAGCGAACTGACCGCTGTCAAATACAGTAGTTAGTCGTTTACACCAAATACTATGACCGGCGACCGTAGTGTTCAAATAGGTAAGACCAAAGTTTTTAAAATTGAAGGGGTTAGTGTGTTAACTTCCGATAAATGCAGCCGAGTCAATAAACCGAGGACTAGTCGGGTTGGTGTTTGGGTCAGAAAAAGGTTGTCTTGGGAATGAGATAACATACTTTTAGGAATGGCAAATATTTTAATCAAAACTCTCTTCATGGGGTATCGCGCATTGCCTCGTAAGAGAGCCTTTTCGTGAGCCAGCGTGATGGCTGGATTAACTGAGGCTTTCCTTACCAACAGGGCGGCGTAAGTGATGACACTTTTATAAACCGACATTTTTGTCGAGAGCTATGATGTTAAAAACATGTTTGAGGGGGTCAACTTAATTTTCACGTCAACCCTGTTTAGCATGTAACGTTCCTGAGTAAAAATATCAGAGTGAAGTCGATAATCATATCCAGATCATGGCTACATCGGGCCAGATTTCACTGCGCTTTTAGACCCACATTCGAGTCTCCTTGGGTGTCATCCGCGTGTTTGGGAGTATCGCTGTAGATGAGGGCACTCGTGAGATAACCTTTCTTAGACTCCTTGCTACGGTTGAGAGTGGCTTCTAGGTATGCTCGAAAAGGATAGGTGTTTTCAAAAGCTGAAATTAAAGTATCGTTGAGAGATACATCGACTTGCGAGATTAGACTGTGCAGGTAATAGTTCACTGGGCCACGTAGGCATTAGCCGATAATTTTCACCGTGGGACAACGTAATTTTTGTTCTCATATGCAGATACGTGTTGGAAAAATCGATGTATTCATCCGAATTTCCGCTAATGGAAAATTCTATAGGGGCACCAGATGCTAGAGACGCCAAGGGGGCAATTTCGATGAATTGACCAGAATCAAAAGATGTCTGAGTCGGTGGAACGCTAAACAAATCTAGTCGAAAATGGAAACACTCGCAATAAACTGGGATGCACTAGAGCCATATTGCTTAACCGAATATGTCCAAATACTTTGTCCTCATAGACTTATTGCGTGCGGAATGAGAGTGAGAGCGTCGTTTCATCGTTTTTGTTCTTGTTGCTTCAACGGACATCCCAGGTGGCGCCCCCCCCCCACCTTTTCCTTCTTCTGCCGCTTCCGGTTTGTTGGTCTGTATCACCACCGGCCAGATGATCGATGGCTCCCTGAATTAAACGCTGACCTGATTCCTTGGCTTTTTCTTTAACTGTCTCTCCAATGTTTCTTCCCGCCAATGCGTCTTGCGCGACTTGTCGCCCCGTAAGGCTTTACCACCGGTTTTTAGCCATGGTAAAATTGCTCTTCCGATGCCTCCGAAAAAAAACTACCAATACCTCGCACTCGCTGACTCCTACCTCGACAAATACCGGGAGACCGTGGCCGAGTTGATTAAAGCAACACTCTTCGTATAATTTAGCATTTCGATGAAGCGGCGTGTGTCTCACAATTATTCCAGCTCGAAGTGCTTCCGCGCTCTGAAATGTTACGTTAGTACCGACGTTCCGGCTGTAAATGGGATCGCAACTCCCTGTCGTTAGTTAAAAGAATTTCTAACCTGTTGAAGGAGAACCTGCTCAGGGGGACATTGTGCGGTTTGTCGTAGATGCTAAATATGGATGTGATGGTTTTCTCCAAAATAAGAACTGTCAACAGTAAGGGTACCAGGACATCCCCGACCACTCTGGGTGATACGATCGCAATAGACGTACACGTTTCTAGCTTGCGCTTCCAAATTTCTTTCTTTCTCGCTGTGCAGGGCCCCGTTAGAGTCTGTCACGTGATTCGATGGGAAGCTAAAGATACTTTTCAATAATAACTCGCTAATGGTAATCGAGGCCCCTTGTTCAACTACCTTAAAGTTGGCCTTATTTACATTTCTTTAATTAAAAAATATAATATTGGTGCCGGGTATTTTTTTCCAATATGAGCTTATTTAAAGCATCGATAAAGTTATCCGCTCTCTCGTATAACCCCGGCGCCAGTTCCATTGTTAATGCTGTGTTATCAGAGGTTTTGCCTCCTTTGCTCGAGGTTTCGTAACGGATCAAGATATCGCCGGGTAAGACGTTGAAATAAGATTTTGGAAATTGTATTTCGACCAAACCCACTTCGTAGTTTGCATTCTGTTCGATAGTTTGAGGGAGTTTGACGAAGAAGTTCCCCGATCTATATTCAGGATAAATTTGCAAGACGCATTTCTGGGGGCTGTGATGTAAAAACGTATCTTCTCTTACGACGTGTCTCGATTTTGGTAGTAGGCAGCAAGTATCCCTACTCATGTATAAGTACTCAGGAGCGAGATACAAATTTTTCCGTCCTGACTTTCACCTTTTCCACCCGTCAGAGTAATTATAGCCACGTCGATTACGGCATATATAATGATCATTTGGCAGAGAAAAACGATTTCCATTCGCGGGAGTAAGTTTACCAAAAACAGACCAGAGTTAGGCTCTGCTATCGTGACTAGTCCCTTCATTCTTCTTTTCTTCTCTTTCTACTACCCGTCTCAGAAAATGTGCAAGTGTTCCTCCGCCTCCATTTCGTCAGTCTCCACATTTACCACATTTTTTTCTTTTAACGTGCGGTTAAACCGCTCACGACGGCTGTCTTTATATCCTCGTTCTCCGTAGTGAAGAAATGAACTCCATTTTCTTTGAGAAACTTTAGGAAAGTTTTGTTGACGAATTCGGATCCTTTGTCTGTCTGAAGATTTATCGGTTTGCGCTCGGCAAATATTTTGCTCACTGCCTCCACTAGATTTTTAGCAGTTTTCGACCGTATCGGAACTGACCACGCATACTTCGATAAAACATCGATACATGTAACGAGATACGAGTACCCATCGTTGTATCTTCTTAATTGTCCCAGATCGATCAGACCAGCCTGAAATTGATGGTTCATACCACCCATGATGATGGGTCGTCTCTTAAATTTTCTAACAACGGTTTTGTGTAGAGTATAAGCATCCTGTCGACTCAGCCATTCTTTAATCTTTGCAGAGCTTAGTTTATACTACGCTGTAAAACATCCACACCACCGTAGGCACCAGGTCGTTTCGGATCGTAGTAATGGATTCTTAACATCTTATCTACTCCCTTGGCTATGTCTCCCAGTTTGGTTGTGGAATCTTATTTTTTCTTCTTTTCCTGAGTCTGTACGTACCCACAACTTCTCTTATTACAACGACTTTCGTTTTCGGCCTAGGCGCGCTTGGCGCTGACTGAGGAATTTATTTCGTCGACTTCATCTTTAAGTACTGCGGTTGGTGGTGGTGTTGTAATCGAGTCGAGGTTGGTGGTGCCTGTTTAATGTCCACTACGCCTAGAGTTGTTGTTGTACTGATTGAGACGTTTCAGATACCGTTGCAATGTCTGCTGAAACAATCTGGCTTTGTCGCGTGGTAACATGTCCTCTCTTTCCAGGAATCGTTGCATTTGCGTATCCAGATCACCCAGGATGTCTTGTAGTGACTCGGGTGGCGTATATGAAGCTTGCTGGTGATTTACAGACTCTAGCAGTCGAGGATCAATCAAAATAATTTTCTTGGCCATCGTTCACACGCCAAGAATACCGCTCAGGATACCCAGAACTGTTTAATCAAAGCATCGATAAATCCACCCTTTTGCAGAATCTGTTTTATCTTTTTCACACGGTCGTCTTTTTTCGAGCGAGAATCCTTAAGTCGTGTCTATGGCGCTGCAATCGTCTCTTCTGAGCCTGCGTGAGCTGAACGTCACCTATTAACACGTTGTGGCAGCATTCGCACAGAGTTTTTATGAGATCAGGAGATGCTGTTTTCATCACGGCCTTTGCCACTGGTGGTTTAGCCGAGCACAGAAAACGCAACATCTCACCGTGTCTTTTCACCGACTCGCCTATGTTCCTTATTTCGGGACGTAGACTACCTGATGTTATTTAGGAAAGATATTGGTTCGTAGTCTTAGATGATCTGGTGTTTCTTGTCGAAGGTCGAATAACAAATACCCGTGTGGAGCCGACCCGACGACGCGTCTTTAAAACTTTCTGCTGCACGTACGATAAGCGACCCGGGTACATTTGTTTGACCAGATTCGTAATCTGAGATCCGTCTCTTGGGTTTTTAAAAAGAACTATGTAATGACTGTTGAGACTTATCGTCCGCTGTTCATTGTTTTTTTTTTAATAATAGATTCTGTACTATATACACGACGACTTATATTTCTATGATGACTTCCCTTGGTAAATAGTTTCGTGACTATATCATCAGTCTCGTCCATCAGATCGTCTATGACCACTAGACGTCTCCTATCTCCTCGCCATTGCCCCATGTCGGGTTGCCCTTCGTGAAACTGAACACCCTTCATCGTTTCGTACATCGGTTGCCAATCGCCGTAACAGTAAATTATTTTCCTCAGGCGCGGGACTGACCATTTCTGACACGTGTTCGAGAAAGTCCTAACAAAACACACTTTTATGCTTCCCGTCGACCCTGCGACTAACGCAG